>PVIJ01005699.1:0-100674 GCA_004024925.1 Scalopus aquaticus
TTTCACACGAGCACGTGGCCCTATAACCTCATCACAACACAGATCGCCACTTCGCTTCTCTTGCAATGTGACTTAGCTCCTGTCCTGAGTTTTATATCACCAAATACATCTCATAAAACTTTGTAAAATGGCAAGATAACACGTACTGACAGTAAAATCATCTTTATATCCAATACTCCATCCTTCACTGAGGAAATAATGTGATTCATCCCCAGTGCCCCCCATAGCCCCAGCCTGCTGAGAAATGGGGGGACGATGGGCTCATTTCCCCAACCTGCATGCCCACCTGGGACATCCTATTGGCTTTTATCTTTCTCATCACCACACGCAAATGGAAGAGACCAGGTCATCAGGGGGCTTCTGTTCACTTCAGTAACCAGAGTAATTCATAGTGGCCCAAGAGACAGTCATAATGATTTAATATATTCTTTCTTTACAATTTTTATTTAATGCTTTCTCGTGGATATTCTGCCTATAATAGCCTATGAAAAAAATAAGAATTACTCTCCCTAGGACTATGTCAATTTCCATCTAAATATGGATTCTTACTCACGTGCATTCTAACTTCACATAAGCCTGCAGAAACTAACATTCCATTGCCATTTCAAAGGGAGAGAGAAGAAGAGCAAGTATCTATGACCTACGTGTTACTAGGAGGAAAAAGTCATTTTCTGAAACTCTGCATTTAATTCTCCAGCTTTCAAATCCATGCCCTGACAAGCCAGGCAATCAACCCACACGAATTACCAGAATGATGCTAAATGTCAGAGAAAAAGTATTAAATTAAAGATGGACACGTGTACACGTGTGTGCGTCTCTGTGTGGCATGAGGAGATTTTATCAGATTCACCCTCTAAACAGCCAGGTGAGATTTTGCCTAAGAAGAGACATTTGCAAATTCCTTTGAAAAAGCCTCTAGCAAAATAAACTGCCACCCTTGACAAGCAGTCAGAATAAGATTTCAGATAAAACCAAAATACTGTGATGGAAACAAACAGTTTTCATAAATAGATGGAGCCCTCGCAATGTTTGTTTTCTGGAGGCAAAAGGCTGCTCGAGCAAATGCTTCCAGCTGGAACCCAGCTGGCTGAGAGGGCCGGGGCTGGAAATAAACGCTCACACTTTGAACCCGAGTTCAAAACCGAACGCATTAACTCACTCAGCCTCTCCAAAGAGCCTGACTTCTCGAAACACAATGAAATCAGTTCACTTGAGTGCAGAAAGAAAACAATTTTCATTTATCATCACCGATTCGAGTCCCTTGTCCCAGTACACTCCTGACTTCAGGCCACAGTCAGAGCCAGTCTGGGCAGCGTGTATGGGGACAGTGACCACAGCAGCTGCCCAGTCCCTGGCCCTGTGTTGCCAGCAGGCGCCGGAGACCACGGGGACCCCTTGTGTGGCTGCAGGAGAGGCCGGGCCTGTGTTCTCACTTTTTTTTTTAAAGATTTATTTATTTATGCACACAAGCTGGGGTGCAGGCAAGAGGTGCAAGGGTGAGAGGACTCCCCAGAGACAGAGTGGGGAGAACAGGTGGATTCGCCGAAACCCACTGCTGAGGGGAGCAGCGGGAGACAGGAGGGGTCTGCTGCGCCATGTGGGAAGCTCCCTGGCCGGGGATCAAACTCGTGCTGCAGCGGCTGCGGACAGCTCCATAGGCTGAGACTGACCCCTGCGCCCCAGAAAGGCCCCTGTCCTTGCTCCCTCAACGCTTCCTGTCCAGCTCAGGGGTCAATCCCAGCCTACCTGGCCACTGAGGGCACCACCAGCACCACCTCCTCGCCCACCCAGCACCCAGTCGTGGCTCCTGCTAGATCCACAGGGGACAAAACGTGTCACCTCAGGCCCCAGCGAGGTCCTGCCCCAGCGCACGTCGCCTCTGGCAGGAGGAGCACATTCCCGGGGTCAGAGCAGATCTGGGCGCCAGCGTCACGGCCCCGTAGCAGACACCAGGACGGCAGGTGCCTGCCTCGGCTGCCACATGCTCTTCGCTTTTAACACTGTGTGGCCGCTCACGTATTCACACGTGTTCATCTCGTCTCCGTTTTTTCACGCCACGGTGGATTATTTGCAACTATTAGGAGCTATTTCTTGGATCGTCCTCAGTCTAGAAGCTCCACACATTGTTTTGGTGAAAGTGGAAGGTGTTTTATGAGAGAGATTACAGTTTTTTTTAATATCCATTCATTCAGGAGCTGTGTGTGTTTATTGAATGCTTCTGCCATCCATGCGGTGGCACAGAAAAGGGCCGGCCCCAGGGCTGGGAAATTGAAAGGGCACCGGCACAGAGAGTGTTAAAAATCCCTCCCGACCATGAAGCGGGCAACGGGGCCTTACTCGGAACATGCAGAGCGGGTGGCGAGGGGACCTGGCCGTCAGGCTCAGTCTGCCCAGCGCCGCTCCAGAGGCCGGGATGGGGAGGGCCGGCCGCGCAGGGCCATGGCAGAGCCCGTCGGGGTCACGCTGGGCGGAGGCTCCGGGAGAGGCTCCTCTGGGTGCCGGCGGGCGGGCAGCGGCTGTGCAGACACACAGGCGCGGCCGGGGCTCTGCGGCCTCTGCACAGGCCTCTGCACGCGTTTTCCTGGTGAAGATGCTTCAGATTTAGGGAAAAGAGAGAAAACCTCTTAGGATATTAAAAAGCTGCATTTACTGCCTTTTTTGTAGGTGTTGTTTTGTTTGCAAATCACCCCTGAACCCCTGAGCCCTCAGGTCTCGGAACAGGGCCTGCTTCTTGTCATGAGCAGCCCAGGAAGGGTCACTGGTGGGGGCGGCGGGGGCTCGGCGGGGTTCGGGGACCCTCTCCCAGGCGGCAACGTTCGACCTGGGTCTTGAAGGCTGCCGCGGAAAGACGAGACCGCACCGTCGGAGCAGACAGCCTGGGCCTCCGCGGGGAGCCAGAGCCCACCACCAGAGCTGGGAGCCCGGCGCACGGACCTTCCCCGGCGTCTGCGGGGCTGTGAGCCAGATCACGCCTGAAGCATGGGAAACGCCCTAAATACCACCAGGAAAGGAAAGGGCCTCCTTCCCTAAATATCTGCTCTGGTGGGCTAAGACTTACGAGCTCGTAGCCCGCCTGAAGGCGACAATAAAACAGCAAAGCCACGTGGACGGTCCCATTACGGCTGCGCCAACAGTCCGGCCCTTATTCCAGGACGCCAAAACGCAGCGTGAGAGCCGCACCAGGGCACCTGGAAGGCTGCTCCTTCTAATTTCATGGGATGCCCCTCTCACTGCGTCTAAAATTGAGAAGCTGATCGATGCATGAAGCCCACCGTCAGAGGTCTTAGTATCAACATATTGGTTCTGCATAGAACACCCCGACACCCAAATTCTTGTAAATAAAAACTCTATGAGTGAAACAGACTGCTTTCTAAAACAAATACCATGTTTTCGAAAACACTGGTTTGGCATATTTTGCAAGGCATCTTCACATGTTCCAAACGTGGTAAGGCGGCAACTCGCCCCCAAGCCTCTTTCCACAGCCCGTGCGGGTGTTTTTCTTCTCTTTCCCGATTTGCCCCTTGGCCGCGCCGACAGGAAGAACATGATTACACCCCAGGGATCTCACGCTTTGATCATACGCTTCGCCTCCACAAAATCTACTACGAAACGCTCCAGATTTCACTAGTAAACACGCCTCGAATTTTTCTCTTATGCCTCTCCCTGACCCAGACTGCCTCAGAGCCGCACCCTGCACACACGGACACGAGTCGCCGGACTGTGGGTCTGCCCCTTATCCCTCGCTCCCCTCCAATCGCGTCTGCAGAAATAATTTCTCCTAAAGACACACCAGAGCAGACAGCGCACTCGTGCCAGCATGGGCGATGCCTTTCCGGGCACCGTGGGGCTCTACCTTCCGGGCTGCGCAGAAGGTCAGCTTTGCGGGGGTTAGCCTGAAATGGTATCAGAAACGGAAGCACCCCTCAATTAAGTCTGGCCTAAGCCAAGCCCCTCCACGAGTTCCCGGCACCGCCAGGCGTTCTGCTCTGAAATCTTCAGACTTGGGTCTCCCTGGGGGCCTAGGGGTTAGTCTCACCCAGGCCAGGGAGCTTCCAAAAGGGCCCAGCAGACCTCTCCTGTCTCCCCGCTGCCCCGCAGCAGTGGATTTCAGTCGATCTGCCTGTTCTGCTCCCCACTCTGTCTCTGGTGAACCCTCTCACTCCCCGCACCTCCGGTCTGCACCCCAGTTCTTCTATGCAACAAATAAATATTTAAAAAAGAAATCTTCAGACTTTTCTTGCGTTTACTCCCAGCTCCCACGTGATGCTCCCGGAGATGGCGCCTTCGCGCATTCACGCAAACACAGCGCAGAGACCCCCTCTCTGCAAAAAACAAAATGTAACCGCGTGTCTTTCCTGGAACACGACAAACTTCCAAGTGAGGTTTCCTACGTGGCGCAGGGCCCAGCCTGACCCAGCCTGTCCTGTCTGCCCATATTAAAAGTGAGCGGCCGCGTGGTGCTCCCGGTGAGGTGCGCGGGGGCGGCCCGCCCCGGGGAGGGGGGCTGTTCCACTTCAGTTGGACGTTAATTAGAAGCGCCCCCATAACGAGGACTCGCTGTCGGAGACGACGTCATTACTTTGGGCTACTGTGTTGGTTTCCTTTAGGGTGAGGAAGTAGCACTAAGGGCTGTAATTTAATAGGAAAATTACTGAAGCAAGAAAGATTCTGCTGAATCTGAAATGAGGCATTAGACAGAAGCTTCCTTTACAAATAATGAAGTATAAGAGAGTCGTGTTTACCTAAGAATTCTTACATGAAGCCATATAAACGAGCACCGAAGGGCCATTCGGCCAAACGCCTGAGTATTGCTTGAAGGAAACACAGAGGCCCATGCAAAGTGCAGCCCGCACGCCTGCGTCAGGGACGCCGCCTCTCCGAGCCTCACCTTGGGGCGGTCTAGGCAGCACTGTCGGCCTTGGGAGAATTTGTCTTCGTTAGATGCAGCGCTTGATCCATTTTTCTCTATCTGTTCTTGCTACGCCATTATTCCCTGCTCCTTTTCTTGTGCATTTACAGCTCAGCTCCCTAGAAGCCACGCTCTCTCTGCCACTCACAACAACCGGGACCCTTGGCACACGTGACTCCCCACCCGCAGGGCACTCCCCCTCCCCCCTTCCCACACAACCCGCCCATGGGACTCCAGTGTGTGGAAACATCCGGAGAGGAACTTACCACGATGAAAAGGCAGAGGAGGCATCTGAGCTGAAGCCCTCTCTCCTTTCCTTGGGGGCCACATCAAGACGCCATCGTTAGCAAACAGTGCTCTTTTAAAGGATACATGCACCCGTATGTCCACTGCGGCACTGTTCACAACAGCAAAGGTATGGAAGCAACCCAGATGTCCAAAAACAGATGATCGGATCAAGAAGATGTGGTACATATACACAAGGGAATACTACTCAGCATGGAAAGAAGATAAACTCATGCAATTTGCAGCGACATGGATGGAATTAGAGGGGATCATACTCAGTGAAACAAGCCAGAAAGAAAGAAAAATACCGAATGGTTTCACTTATAACAGGACTATAGGGAAACCAAACAGGAGAGAGTCACTTGGGAGGTGGGGGGAGGAGGCGAGGAAAAGCGCACAAAATGGAGTAGAAAAGAACACAAGGGACCATGGTGATGGATCACGGGTGAATTGGTGGTGGGCTACCCAAGGGGAATGCAAAATGTAAAAGACATAAATAACAATAAAAATATTAAAAATATATAAAATAAATATTAAAAATATGATAAATAGAATATATAACAAATAATATTATAATATATAAAATATAATACATATATAATACTATATATAATATATAACAATATATTTTATATAATATATTTTTATATCATATATAATATATATTATATATAATATATAAATACAATATATAAGTATATTTATACAAATTTTATATTATATAAATTATTTATGTATTATATATAAATATATTATAAATTAGTTTAATATTTATATAAATTATTTATATAAATACATAAATATAGATATATAATATATGTTATAATATATATTATATATAATTTTGTAATACTATTATTATATATAATAATATATAATAAAATATAAAAAAAATAAAAAAGGAAACAGTGCTCTTTTATTACTGCCGAGGAACTACTGGAAGATTTCAAAGTGCATGCGGGTAGAAGGACCACACCGCACAGGCCAGGCCGACGGGCTGCGGGGACGGGGAGAAGAGGCAGCCCTGGCCGCTGCTGATGGGGGTGGAGGCGGTCCAGACCTCAGGGGAACACTGTGGAAGCTTCTCACGCTATTAAAAGTAGATCTGCGGGCTGATCCAGACCCCTCCTGGGCCTCAACCTGAAGAGTGAAAAACACTGGCAGCCCTGAGGGGGCCTTCCCTGTGTTCGCCACAGCTCGGTTTACAGCAGACACGTTACAGAAGCCACCTAAGTGCCCAAGGACAGGGAGAGGGAAAGAAAATGTGGCCCTGTCCACAAGGACTAGGGCTCGGCCGTGAGGAAGAGATCTCCCCGCGTGCGACGTGGGCGGACGAGACTGAATGACGCCAGGCGAGTGAGAAGGAGAAAGACGAGGCCAGCTGCTTTCACTCGTACGTGGAATATGAAGGAACCCAACAAAGGAACTAGCAAAACTACCCCAAGATGAGCCCCCAAAGCCTGACTGTAGACCTGAGGTGCCCAGGGGAGCTGGGAGCCAGTGGGGAGGAGAAACCCTGGGAACGGCGTTCACTGTGGTAGTCGCTGTAACTGGGCCATGTACGCACATGGCCAAGCTCAGCAATTTAGTGAGGAAATGTTCCAGATCCCACAGGTGGATGCACCGGTCAGCGATCGCCCCCAAAAAGGCACGTAACTAATTACTTTAAACCACAGAGACACAGAATAATATTTTTCACACCCAAGTCTGCAGGCCAGCTGGGCTTTAGTTGTTGCAACCTGGGCTTGGAAGTGGGCCCCACTCAGCGCCTCCTGGGGCAGAGCGTGTAGAACATTACTGACCGTGCAGTAAAATCACAAGGGCTGGGGTGGGTCGTGAAGCCCGCTCTCCTGGCGCCGTCATCGCATCTACTTCGAGCCCACCTTCACCTCCTTCATTAAACGAGGACATTCCCATCTAACCTCTGCCAGCAGAGAGCTGGTCTGTGTTGGTGAGCGGTGTTTTTACCTGCGCATACAATGCATGATCTGAACATTATCTCCTCCTGATCCTAGTTTAACACCCAAACAGCCTCCGACGTATGTGAATTTCATCTATTTTTAGATATTATGGGATGGACAATTGCACTGGGAAGGCTCCCTGTGAGAATAATGGAGCTCTAGTTTTGGGGCTCTCGTAGGCAGGAGGAAGACTCCGCCTTCCTGCCCTAAAGCTGTGGCTGTAAGGACACATCGGTGGCGGCCAGTGAAATCCACCCCACCCCAGGCTGCTGAGGCGCCCCTGGGGCACAGACCCCCAGATCACCTGGCAACCCCCTCGGACCCGCCAGCCTTCTACCTGCTGCCCTGTGCCGCCACAGCTGCGTTTCTAACTCTAAGTGATGCTACATCTTGCCTCACTGGAAAAATACACGGCCGTGGATTTCTGGCCAGAGAACTTCCCAAGAACTGTCACCACCCGGGCAGAACTTTTTTATGTTGTCATAAAGCTAAGGGAAGTCAATTAGGTCCAGTGCTTCATTAACGGTTTCCACAAATCACATTTACAACCGGCCCATAGCCAGAGTGATGCTGAGAAACGCCACTTAGGAAGACAAGTTTTGACACCTGGTATGATGGCGTTGCAGAAACTGTGGGGTAATTAACTTTTACTTGTGCTGCAAGGAATCCAAGCAAAACCAAGCGCCATTTGGCCAATTACCGGCTCTTTAGGGCAATGAGGCCTTTGCAGAAAGCTTGAGTTTCTATTGCGGTATGATCAAAACTTAATGAAATTGCCACATGGCAGAAACTACTGGACGATTAAGAGAAAACTGCAAAAATAAATGAGCGCCCAGCTCAAAACCCACAAAGAGTGGGACCGGTTCCTTTGCTTGTCTATTAATTTCTCAGGGCGCAGCGTCACCCCGAGCAGCCTGCACGTGTCACCCAGGCGCGTTTTCTGCCCTGCAGCTGGGGCCAAGCGTCCAGCCGGAATCTGGCCGATGGGCTTCGCGTCCCGCTGCTCTTCTCCACCTTTCTGGGGTGGTGTCTTCTCCTTCTGGAGAGGAACGGCCGGACTGGCGGGGCGCTTTCATGCACCTCAGGCCATTTCCAACCCCACAGCGTCGGGGGCGTCGGGGGCGTCGGGAAGGCAGCCTGCTGGCGGCGGCGCCCCCGCCTCGCCCACCACTACGCGGGGTGCCGCACAGCGGGGGCGATCTAAACGGCGCGGCCCCAGAACTGAGCGACTGACTGTTCTCCCCGCACGCCCGCCTCTGGCGTGGGGCGCACGGGGTTCTCCGCCGCCCTCCCGGACCCCGGTCCGCACCCGACCCGCTGGGGGAAACGCAGCGAGGCGGAAAAGACGCGAGCCCCGAGGGTCCAGGTTTGCGTGGGCTCTCCCGCCCTTCACGACGGGACACCACACGGAGGGGGGCTCCGGGGGCCCCTCACTTGCGCCCCTGCCCCCACCCCAGCCTCTCTGCAGAGAGACCAGCGCTGGGCTAGTCACCCCGAGCCCCGTTTCTCCTTGAGCCCAAACCAAGGACGCCCTCCACGTCCCGGGGTCCGCGCCCTCCACGCCAACCCGCCGCCTGCCTCCTCCCCTGCTGCCCCGGCGCACCCACACTCACACCCCCTGCGGGTCGGAAGAGAGGACCGAACCCGAGGCGAGGCCCGCGCAGCTCCGCAGCGCGCCAAGGTCAAGCGCTTCCAAGACGGCCAGGCCGCTGTCCCGGCAGGGGGGGCCTCCTCGGCCGGCGCGGGCCCGACCAGCGGTCACCGAGACGCGCGCGGCGGATGCGGACCCCGAGGGGCGACGGGAGACCCAGCCTGGCCCCGCGGAAACTCAACTCCCCGCACTTCCGTCCTACATTATACGCAAGAAACAGCAGAAGAGGAGGCCAAGGACCCACCCGCGAAATGTCACTCCGGGGTCACGGCCAGGCGCGGCGCGCCGCCCCCCGCGGAGCTGGAGGTCAGTGTCCAGGCAGCGCGGACTCCGAGGGCAAGCAGCGAAGGCCCGAGCGCCCCCAGCGGCTGAGGGGCCCGAAGCGGGCGGGCAGGGCCAGAGCTGGAAGCTGCACCCAGTTAATTCTTAGAGTTTCTCAGTCCAAGACACCCCAGGATTTTGAAGATGTCCGCACCTGCACCAGCCCCGCACCGGCTCGCGCGGGTGCCGCACGCTCGGAACCGCCGGCTGCCCAGAGGGACGCGGGCGCAGCGGAGACTCCGCCTATTAGAAGGACGAGCACGGCGCCGCGGGGGCGGACGCCCGTGTCTGAATCACTTTTTTTTTTTAAAGATTTATTTATTTTTGCATACAAGCTGGGGTGCAGGTTAGAGGCGTGGGGCGGCGAGAAGGTTCCCCAGAGACAGAGTGGGGAGCAGAACAGGCAGATCAGAGATGCACTGCTGAGGGGAGCAGCGGGCAAGGCAGGAGAGGTCTGCCGCGCCATGTGGGGATCTCCCCAGCCGGGCATCGAACCAATGAAGCCGCTGCTAACAGCTCCACAGCGCAGCGCCCAACCGCTGCGCCACCAGAGATGCCCTGAATCACATTTATCAACAGGCAGCTCAGTGGGGAAAACAGTTTGAAGCACAGATTTTTACCCGAAGAGGAGAAAGAATTCAGTAGATGATCTATGTAGGCAGTAATTTGTGTGTTACTCTCCCTGCAAGAGAGTCAGAGTGGGAGGCCTCAGCCCCTCCCACGCTGCGTCAGGAGCCACCCCCGCGTCAGAATCGGCCCCTAGCGCAGACCTTAAATACACAGAACCGACCCCATGAAAGACACGCCCCCACCCCCACCCCCACCCCCAAGTTGGCCGCTCCTCAAGCTGCCGCGCAGACATTACCTCGAAGGTGCGGGCGCGCACGGCTCCAACTGCAGAGCAGGTCTGAGCCTCCCCGGCAGCCAGGAAAGAGCGAGCTGGACTCCCAGGGACACACAAGGCCGCACCCTCTGCAGAAACGAGACCAGGAGGGCACCACCGCCCAGCCGTTCTCAGACGAAGAATGAGCCTCCGCGGGCAAGACCCTTTGGAAGGAGTCAAAGTTCACTGCGAGGGGAGCAGGTGCACAAAATGCCACTATAGTAAAGAGCTTTTCCACTGAAGACCTTATGCACCCGGAGTACTCTGTCTTTATGGGATGGAGGGCAGACCCTCTTTGGAGTGTGCAAGTTTGGGGGTCCTGGGGTCTGTCAGGCCCCTCAGTCTGTCTCCTCACAAATGAACACTTGCTAAAAAGGTGCTTCCCTAGTGGCAAATAATACTCACACTTTATCTCATCTTCTGTGCCCTTATCCCACTGTATCTTATATAAAAATTTTCATTTATTCATTTATTTGAGAAATACATGTCAGCAACAGTGCAGGGCCGGGGGGCAACAAAAATTTTGTCTACATGGAGCTCACACTGTAGAGAGTTGAAAGTTTAGCTTGACCAAAGGCATGTCAGAAATGTAAAGGCCTATTAAAAACCAAGTATTTCTCGCTCCGCCTCGGCCACAGAATAACGTGTCTTGGTAAGGGGGACGGAGGGGTTTTGTCGACAAATGGCAAGACTCCTCAGCGTTTCTCCTACGTAGGTTAAGACTGTGGGTAGCTGGCATCCACCCTGCTCAGCTGTGTGACAGTTGGGTTACACCTGAAACCATCTTCCAGACCGCTGTTGTGACGGCTATGTAATAACGAGGACTCAGTCCCGCCGAGGCGAGCGCGAGCTTTTCTCTTTCTGCCTGAACCTGCACACAAAACCAGACACAGCCCACCCAAGCCCCCTTCTTCATCTCATGATTGATGAGCTACAATTAGAACTGTTTAGCCCACTGAAACTTGCTAGCCCTCGGGAAAAACATTTTCTGTGCAGGTAAGGGACCGAGACGAAATGTCCCTTTCTTACAAAACAGCCCCGCTGTAAATCATCATTTGTAACTTGTTCATCCATCCCTATAAAAACGAAGGCAAATAACTCTGCTGGGGTGCTCTGATTGGGGGGCTGGATGTCTCCTCCTTGCAGTAAACCGGAACAAATCAATCTCCTTATTTTTCAGTTTTTATTTTGATAGTCACTGTTTAGAAATAGACGCAGAGTATATCCGCAGAGTAAGCAAAGCAGAAAAACATAAAATTACCAGAAGCGGGTATGACCCATACGCGATCCTAAAAGTGCAGTAGTTTGGCTAAGTAGAAAGCGCCTTCTCCCTGTGTGTCAGGAGCATCAGACCAAAGAGGACCCTGAGGCTGCTGTGTCCTGATCTCAAGGTCTAAACCCTGCCCGACACCGCATTCCGATGGAGCGCTCCAGCAGGAACCCGCCGAGAAAGAGAATGAGACTCTCGAGAGGGTTCAGCTGTAACTCTGAGACATTCTGGTTTTTTGACGCCACAAGTGCCTTGGAAATGAAGTGAGTGTCTGTCAGTGCTCCTGTTCACAGGTCATGGAGCAAAGGGCAGTGGGGAAGAGGACCTCACTCGATGCCCCCAGGGCCAGCACCAGGGGCAGAGGCCACCCAGGAGAGAAGAGACTCGGCCTCTTGACGTCCACCACAAGTGCACACACAGTTCATCGCAGACTTGTTATGAAAACGGAAAACTCAATTACCCTTAAGTGGGTGAATGCTAAAACATGTATTTGGGAATGCGTATGGCATATAGAGGAATACATTCCACAGTACATAATATGGAAATGAAAAGAGTAGACTAGTGATAGATGCAAAGAATAATTCTTTGCAGATCTTTGACAAAACTCAAAGGAACTCTGCTGAAAGAGGACAATACAAATTACATAAATACGGATATCTAACATTTGTATGATTCTATTTCTATGAAATGACAAAATTAGAGAGACGGGGCCCTATGGAAGGGTTCTTTTTCTTCATATGATAATTATTACATGATAAACATGTGACAAGACAGTGTATTTTCTCTAGTAGGATAATACTGTACAACAGTATATTAATAGTGCAACAGTTAACGGTACAATAATTTTAAAATACAATATAACATTTGGAAAACTATTTTCTGTAGTCGGCAGTACAATATTAAATATTTGAATGTTTCTAAGAGGGTAGCTATTAAAAATTTTCATCTTAAGAAAAAACTGCTCACTCTACGGTCTAGGATGTTAACTAAACTTATTGCACTGATCCTTCCACAACATCTACATATATTGAATCATAATGCTGTATACCTGAAACGAATGTTATATGTCAAGTTATCTCATTAAAAAAAGTAATTTTTGTTAAAGAAACAACTTCTAGCGCTGAGCTGGTCCCGCCTGTCTGCTAATCGGTTTACATTAGCACGAGACTGAAAAGACAGAGAAATTAAAGCTACTTATAATGTAGTGGAGGATTTCAAGGTCTAATTATAAACTCTCTTATTATTGCTTATAAATGATTGCAATTTATTCTATCTAAATTGATTTTAATTAAAAGTATGTGGTCATGATAACATGATCATGAATACAAAGAAATTATTTACATTTATGAAATGTGCTCGTTAGAATTCAAAATCGCAGTGATCGTTTTAGTTCTGAAAATCCCAAAGAGACAAATGCTAATATTCGTTCTGTCTGGGAGCAGAGTCTGGAGGAAAACAAGGAGGTTCCTCCCGCCTCGGAGGGCAAGGGGACTGCAGGGCTGTCTCTAATCCCAACAGCAATAAAGCAGAGTCCAACGCGAGACTTTAAGTATGACAGGAGGATAGAGAATAAAAAAGAATTTAAGCAGAAAAAGTAAAAGGCACCTGGGGCCCTGAGGCAGTAAGAAATTATTCTTTGCAGATGAAAGAGGACGCCTTGCAAAGAAATCTATCAGGCGTCCAGGGGCAGTCGTAAAGCAAAGCAAAACACCCAAAAGGAAAACCAGGAACACAGCTTCTGTGCAGGTGAAGAGCCTTCTCGAAAACACCTTCATCCGCGCTCAATGCCAGGCGGGGGGGCGGGCCCGTGGCCATCTGCCGCGGAGACTTTGCAGCTGACCGCCGCCGCCCAGCTGTGACCCCAAGGTGCCGAGACGGCGAACATGCCCCAGCGCTCTCCTCGGTGCGGACATTCTGTTCCCTCACTTTACACAGGGTCTGCCCCCACACACCCTCACGAGGAAGCGGGGTGTCTCCTGTACAGGCCAGTGACGCCCCTAAGCCCCTCCCTTTTCATAAGGACATTTTAACGCCGCCCTCTGCCAGCTGCCTGCCAAAGATGACCACAGCAAAACCACACGGAAAATGGGGGTCCCAAGTTCTTGCCAAGAAAATACAGCCCTGAGTTGCCTGCTACCTCACCTTGGCCAGAAGCAAGCACAGCCGTGGAGCACTCTGCAGGCAGGGAGCGGCCATCTCCAGCAACCCACCGGCTTCCATTCAAGGCTTTCTCATTCTTGTGATTCCATTTCCACCTTTATTTTGCTGGGTAAACCTCAGGGCCAGGTGGCATGTCACTTTAGCAACTTCAGAGACACAAGTATCAGTCTCCGCTGACCCAACCCAGAGGTTTATTATTTCCCGACCTATTTGCCCCCCCTCGCCCCTGTGCCTCTCTGTTGCCTTTGGTTCAAAGGTGCAACAGACTCTTTAAAGGTAGAGTTGTGATTACTGGTCTGCCCTCAATTGGATGACACATGGAACAGTCATTACAGAAGTTTCCAAAATGTAATTAGCTTCATAGAATATTCAAACACACAACTGATAATTACTCGTGTCTATTTTCAACTTTACCCTTTAATTAGCAGAGTGCTCGGGTCACGCTGCTGATATCAGTGTTTTTGTGCCAGAGTTCCCGTGCAGTTTACATCTCAACACACTGAGAATAAAGGTTTCATCTCCAACAGTGCTAAAAATATTGTTTTCCTGGTGACATAACTAATGAGCCACCAAAACGCATGTCTATGACCAGGAAGGATATTAAATAACAACTGACAGATTCATATGATAAATTGCTATATTTTGACATCTAAAGGATTATTTTCAATTATTTTTCCTGGACAATTAAGCTCATTCAAATTCCATAATGGGCCATGTCAGTCATCTCCGTGCATAAAACACTTTAATGGTGTACAGGAAGCTTTCTCCCCATGCAAATATCTCAGGACCTGTAATTACACCTCATTAAACCTTGGCACCATAATTTGGAAATCCCATTCATAATGTTTAGTCTAAAATTGTGCTAAATAAATAAAGTGTGTTATCATCACAGCATTCCTGTACTCTGTCGTCTATAGGAGACTATTTAAAATTACATAAATTAGGTAGCATGTCCAGCATTGTAAGTTGATGAAATAAAATGAGAATTTTTTTCTTTTTTCTACCATTAAAAAGTTGCGGTGGGTCAATTTCTTGGCATACCATTCTAGACACATTTATTCTAAAAATTGGTCTAAAATATACACTTGTCACCTTGTCTGGGGTCAGTCACCAAAGCCATCTCAGCCTGTGTTTCTCTCAACGCCTGATAAAATCACTGAAGAGATGAGATTTGGGGTGCACCCAGCGCTCAAAGTCTCGGTGCAGAGATTTCTCTTGGCCTGTGACGAGACAGCACAGCACGCGGGGAGCTTACAGTGGCCGCGCCCTCGGTGAAGACAAAGATGGGAAGAGCTGTGAGCAGAGCACCAGCAGTTTCTGAATTCCCTGAACCTCAATCTGCACAGGTTAAAATAGGGACACATGGGAGGCCTCCCTGGGGGTGCAGGGGTTAAGCACAGCACTATGAAGCTGTCACCAGCCCCTTCGGCGCGAGTTTGATCCCCGGCCAGGGAGCTTCCCACAGGGCGCAGCAGACCTCTCCTGTCTCCCCGCTGCTCCCCTCAGCAGTGGATTTCAGTGGATCCGCCTGTTCTGCTCCCCACTCTGTCTCTGGGGAGCCCTCTCATCCCCACACCTCTGGCCTGCACCCCAGCTCCGGTATGCATAAATAAATCAATCTTTTTTAATTAATTAATTAATAGCGACATAGGTCTGCTCGCATACTCAGTTGCATTTCAGGAGAGGAGCCCAAACTCGGGGACCTGAACCTTTTGGGGTGCATGGTCAGCCTGTGTGATCTTGGCCGGGGGCATCTGATGACGCTGGACAGCAACAGCCTCCTCCCGGCCGCCAGGCTGCCCAGCAGCGGCCCCTGCACAGGCAGACCCGACGCGCGGGGCGCACGGAGGGGCCTCGGGGTCGTGCCCAGAGGGGCCTCGGGGCCGCACCCGACACGGGCTCCAGGAGCAGCGGGTGTGGCCACCGGCGGCTGCTTCATCGGCCCGGCCCCGCCGAGGCTTCCCTGGCCCGTGGGAGACGCCGGCGAGTCGCCGCTTCCCGCCCTGACCTGACGGAAGCCGCCGCTGCAGCAGGGCAGGCTCCGGAGTCCGGCCCCGGCCTCGGGCAGACGCAGGGGCCCCTCCCCCGGCCTGTGGGGGGTCCGTGGTGGCCGCACGGGGGCTCCTGGGAAGACCCGGGAGAGCACGCCGGCAGCGAGGCGCCCCGGCCGGACGGAGCCCCGAGACTCGCCGTGCTGCACAGAGATTCCCAGCAAGGAAAAGACCCGCAAATACCTTGACAGAAACGTGTGATGTGCGGCAAGCAAGAGGATGTAAAAACGGGTAAGACTGCAAAACGCCCCCTTCGTCAAAGGCTGGGAGCCAGCCGGTGGGGCCGCGCTCGCGGCTCACAGGACTTGTGCTTGAGAAACAGGTTGCGTGTGTGACGCTGGACACGTGCGTGTGTTTCTAGAGGGAAACGTGAGGCTTTCTGCAGCGCCGCGCTGTGGCTGCCTGCCGGCGCTCTCAGGGCAGACTGTTCCTCTGGCGCACAGTGGGGGCTGGAAAAGCCATTCAGTGAATGAATCCATAAATGAATATACTCAATTAAGGACAGAACAAATGGAAATTGTATTTCAAAAAAGTTTTCTATTGCAAGTTCATACTGGAAAGGAGACGGACATCTGAGGCCCACAGTAGCCTGTGCGAGCCTCAGGAGATAAACACAGAAGCTCCCTCCCCTGTCGGCGTGGGGTAGGGCCCACAATAAACAAGAGTCAGAAATCAGGTTAACACCTCACCCCTGTGAGGAGGGCACACATTAAAAATACAGGGAACAAAAAATGCTGGAAAGGATGTGGAGAAAAAGGAACCCTTCTACACTGCTGGTGGGAATGTGAACTGGTCCAACCACTATGGAAAGCTGTATGGCGATTCCTCAAATTGCTAAACATGGAGCTTCCATACGACCCAGCAATACCACTTTTGGGAATTTACCCAAAGGACACAAAAACACTAATCCGAAAGGATACATGCACCCGTATGTTCATTGCAGCACTGTTCACAATAGCAAAGGTATGGAAGCAACCCAGATGTCCAAAAATAGATGATTGGATCCAGAAGATGTGGTCCATATACACAATGGAATACTATTCAGCATTCAAAGAAGATAAACACATGCAATTTGCAGCGACATGGATGGAATTAGAGGGGATCATACTCAATGAAATAAGCCAGAAAGAAAGAGAAAAATATCGAATGATTCCACTTATAACAGGACTATAGGGAAACCAAATAGGAGAGAGACACTTGGGGGGGGGGGCAAGGGGAATGGAGGATAAGGGCACAAAATGGAGTAGAAAAGAACACAAGGGACCACGGAGATGGATCACGGGTGAACTGGTAGTGGGTTACCCAAGGGGAATATAAAATGTAAAAATCATAAATAACAATGAAAATATATACAAAGAAAAAGAAATCAGGCTAAAACATCATACACAGCCTGCTCTCACTGCTTCCTATGAAAAAGGGGATACATGCAGAGAGGGTACGTGCAGAAGGGTAGTAACCCACGTGTCAGCTACAGTTTCCTGAATTATGCAGTAGAGGGACATTGTCAGTCTCTCAGCTGGCTGTACCACCATTTGAACTGTTTTATCACAGGCATGTCTAATGTTTTAAGGAACGTTTGAAAATCAAAACTCAATTCTTTTTAAATCATACCAAGAGGAACCTTCCAAAAACATCGCTCACTGCTACTGAATCGATGTGTTAACACTGACAAAGTGGCCCTGGGTGTAGAGATTCTAACAGCCCTAATAAAAACAACGGCAGGCATTAACATCCATCTATTTTATTTTAGAGCTTCACTTACCATCTGTTAGTTCAAACTCATCATCTCTTTACAAGTCAATGTATTTTGTGTTAACTAAAAATCCAAATACACCGTAAATGAAATGCCCCAACAAAACATCTGCTCGAACTGAAGGCAAACACCCACAGATTAGAGGATTTTTCTTGCTTTACCTTAATCTGGAAATATGAAAATTAAGTACACTCTGCTTTAAAATGGGGAAAAGTCATTTTGTTTCAACTCAAGATGGGCAAGGAAGTTCCTAAGGAAACAGTTTGCAACCCAGCCCGTGTACAATACATCTAAATTCCAATGGGGATGGAAGAAAGAAATGGATGTTTAGTGCTCCCAGAGAAGGGTAGAGCATAGTTATCAATCATCTGTCCAACAAATAAGTGAAACAAATGTGTCCTCAGTTACAAAGGACAAAGAAAAAGTACAAGACAAATCTGGGTTCTTGAGAAGCTTTCGGTTAAAGAGAGAAAACTCCTGGATGGGCAAAGAATTGAAAAATCCCAGACAGAATCGTGTTGGAGGGTGGGTGTGTGGGTGTGGGTGTGGGTGTGTTTTCTCTGGGATTTTAGGGTTAGAGGCAAAAGCAAAATTACGAAGATGTAGAAAAGGAGGAACAGAGCTGACAGCAGGAGCCCGGACGCCCTGCAGCCCTCACTGACAGGGAAGGCCGGTCCCTCCGCCCGCGGCGAGTCGCCCATCTCCAGCCGCCTCCCAGATCGCGCTCGGGGCTCTGGCACCGGGAGGCTCTGGAAGGATTTGGGGGCAAGGCGCGGAGAAGGCACCCCTTCCTGTTCCCACTTCCCCCAGCTCTCCCCAGCAAGAGGCCCAACGCCGTCCTCGGAGCCCGTCTCTGAAAGGGGTCCCCTCCCCTCAGCTCCTGCAGAGGGGACCCCTGCCCGTGGGGCTTCTGGGGGCGCGCCCAGACCGCAGAGGGAGCCGCCTCCAGTCCGCGGAGCTCGCGGCCTCCCGGGGACCCCTCTGGGACGTTCGCGCTCCCGCAGGACCCGCCTAGCCCGGTGCCCAGCGCCCGAGCCCTGCACCGCGGGGCGGCCTCTCGCTGCGCCCCCAGCACGGGAGCCGACCATCCAGCCGAGGCCCGACCCCTGCGGGCACCTGGGGTGGGCACGGCGGCCGCGCGCGTCCAGAGGCGAGAGGCGGGTGCGGCCGAACCGCAGCGCCGGGGGCCCGAGGGCGCGTGGCCTCGGGCGCCTCTCCCTGCCACAGCCCCGAGCCCCGCCCGGCCCTGCGGGCCCCTCCGCCCCGGCGCCTGCGCTGGGCAGCCGGACACGGGCACTGCCTGACACGAGCAGCCTCCTGCTCCCGGGCGGCCAGCGGGAGGCGGAAGGCAAGAGCCAGCCGGACACCCACAGTGCGGGTCTAGGGCCCACTCCGGGTGAGGGGCTACTGGGCGGGGCAGCGCCGTCCCTGCGCCTCAGGTGTGAAGAGTCAGGGCGCGGGGACCCACAGCCAGACTCCCGCAGGCGGCGGGCACTGAGTCCTGCCCTCGCTGGCCGGCTCAGCTCCAGGAAATCTAACGCCCGGTCACTTCGGGCTTCACTGTGTTGTGAGGGGAGGTCTGGGGGACGGGAGCGCCCCCGAAGCACCAGCGCCCCTGCGGTGCCTGCACAGCCGGCTGCCGTGCGGCCATGCTCACCTCACCCCACAACAAACGGTCACTGAATCTCTTCACTTCTCCATGTCAAGGCCCATTAATGTCTTATAAATAGAAACAAAGTTCACCCATTAAGGTTTTCTCCTGTGCAGCTCACAGTGCCCTTTGCACCGCGCGCGGCCGGCGTGGCCGACTTCATCCCCGCGCTGCGGTGCTCTGTCCTAAGCCTCACACCCAGGCGCGCTCAGGCTCTGAGCCGCAGTGCCAGCCTCTCCAGCAGCACCTGACACGGGAAGATGGACTCTCTGCTCCATTCACCGGCCCAGCAGAAAACGCCAAATGCAATTCTGCAAGGACATTTAACTAGAAAGAGACCAAAAAAAAAAAAAAAAAAAGAACGTGTTTTTATAAATCAAAAGCTACTTTAAGAGCTCCGACTTAAAGCTATGTGGAGGGAGAGCAAATGGTCGCAATGTTTTATTTCTCTATCAATGTTTTATTTCTAATCTACCTGCCCGCGATTCTGATAATGAACCTTTTCATCATCAGACATTAACCAAGTGACTTTCAAAAGGTGCATCAAGGGCCTCCCCGGTGGCGCAGCGGTTAAGCGCTGCGCTGTGGAGCTGTCGGCAGCAGCGACGCAAGTTCCACGCCCGGCCGGGGAGATTCCCACATGGCGCGGCAGACCTCTCCTGCCTCGCCTGCTGCTCCCCTCAGCAGTGTGTTTCTGATCTGCCTGTTCTGCTCCCCGCTCTGTCTCTGGTGAACCCTCTCACCGCCCCACGCCTCTGGCCTGTACCCCAGTTTGTATGTATAAAAAAAAAAAGGTGCATCAAGTAATGCAGAGGCGTCCGCTCCACAACCCCACTCCAAGCTCTTTTCATTCCACGCAGCAGGCAAGTCTGCGTGTTTCACCTAAAACAACTTCTCCTGGGAACAAACAGGCCCCACTGGCCGCACTGCGCTGCTGCAGCCCAGAGTAGCCCCAGCCGGGTCTGCTGCTGGACACTCCTCACTCAGGGGCTTCCTCCCACCTGCCCCGGGGAAGTGACCTGCCAACCAGAACCCTCTGTCACGGGCTGTGTCCCCAAACGCACTCAGGATTAAGACAGAAAGAAAACTATTAGCCCGGGACCCCCCAAAAGCCCCAGCTCCTTTCTAAGTTCTCTTAACACTTTTTGCTCCACTCATGTATTCACGTGTCCATCTAGTCTCCAGTTTTTCACGCCACGGTGGATTGATTTGGAACTATTAGGAGCTATTTCTTTGATCATGCTCAGTCTAGAAGCTTTAATCTCTATGCATTTACAATTTCATTAAAACATATCCAGTAGTTCAGGAGCTGTGTGTGTTTTATTGAATGCTTCCACCATTCACGCGGTGGCACAGAAAACAGCCGGCACACAAAGTGTTAAACATCTAAGTTCTGCGGCGCCGCAGGGGCTGCTGGACTGGTCATCCTACATCTGACATCCTGCATCTGAGCCCCCGGCAGTGACGTAACACCCCCCAGCATCCCTCGATGCCCTCGACGTCGGCGACAGACCCTCACGGCCACCAGAGCGGGAGTAATCAGTGACCTGCAGGCAGGAACGCTGGACTCCGGGACTCTGCCCGCCGAGTGACCCTCCCCTCCCCTCCGCGCCCTCCTGTTTCTGGTGTCCCAGCTGCAGAAATGTGAGCGTGCGCTCAGGCCGAGCAAGGAGCAGGGGCAGCTGGGCTCGCACGGGATGGCCGGCAGGTTTCAGCGTCGTCCCCAGATGAAGCCACACGTCTCCCAAACCACGAATACGGGGGCAGGAGCTCTTCTGCACTAGGATTTTGGGGGTGACGGGGCCCGCGGCCAAGTTCCTTCTCCGCCGACACTGGAATCACCTTCAGTTCAGTGACGCCCGCTGGCCCGTCCCTGCTGCCCCTCACCGGCCAGCTCGCGCCCTCCGGCCGGGCCAGGCGCCTGCTTCTGCTCATGGGGAGAGAAGATCGCTGTCTGCCTCCACACAAGCCCCGCTCCGGGAGAGTCTTCCCACCTGCCCGTCCAGCTGGATCGATTTGTCTTTATGCACTTGATCTGCGTCACCAAAAATGGCCTCAGGATCCCTGCAGCCCAACGAACTTGGACCAAATGCCTGAGAAATGATTAGTCGGCACTGGGCAGTGAAAGCTCAGTCTGGTCTTTGAAACCTAGAAGAGTCTTTCTAGAGAGACTCGGGCCCCCAGAAGTCCCCTCCTGCAATGACACCCGCAATATTTAACACGAGCCAGATACAGTCTTCGCCTTTTAATCCCGTCTGACTGACATTTCCTGGGAGGAGCCCACACAGACCATTCTCATCACGGCCAGTGTCCCCCACTCGCCAAAGGGATGAGCCCACGGTGATTCTGTCATTCTAACCAAACTCAAAATATCCAACTTGATTTTGAAACTGCATTTGTCACAAATAAGTACAGAGCAACTTACTAAATATTCTGCATCGATCAGCACCTCGAGAACCACTGTTTTCCAAAGAAAACGACGTTCCGGGCATCGCTGGAGCTTCTGGAAAGCAAGTCACTCAGACAAGAGCCAAGGAGAAAGCGTCCTGCAGCCCAGAGCAGCCGCTCGCGCAGGGGGACAGCTGAGCCAACGGCTTCACCGACACGATCTCACACGTGGCACCAGGTACACGGATTTAGGCCAGCGCCGGTGCCCACGTGTGCTCTGGGCCGGCAAAGCCACTCTGGCTACGGGGCCTGCGTGGCCTGCGGGGCTGACGCGCCTGTGAGCTGGCCCCAGCAGTGATTCTGGAGTTTTCTCCCGGCCCTTCTGCACCAGACGCCGTGTCTGTCGCCTGCCGCCTCTTTGCTTGTCTGTCTCTCCCATTTTCACTCAAGCTTCTCGCTCAGCATCAGAGCTGACGTCTCTAGTCTATCCACAAGGTCACTCCGCACCCAGGAAAAGGCTTTAAAACATGCCCTGGACAGCAGGAGCCCAGTTCTCCTCTGCTCCGGGGGGGTGGCGGGTAGAGAAACGCCGGCTCCTTAGGCCCTCGCGTCTCCTGCTCCCCGCCCCCCCGGGCCCATGTGACCGGCCTGCAGGGCTCAGCCGCAGGCCCTTCGGCCACGTGCCCATATTTTCTGCGTCCTCTGCTAACACTGGTCCCTTCTCTTCAACCTCACTCCCAAGCCCGGGAATCCAGGCAGACTCAGTCGTTTCCACAGAAATGCAGAGGTTCCCCTTAAGTCTTCTGGACATCTTTGCTCATAAAACAAGTCCTACATTAGGGGACTTAGGGCTGGGAATATCCTGTGCAATTTTATAAGTCAAGCAAGGAAGCTTAATGCTTTTATATTATATTCCTGCTTTTGGACTCGGAAGGATAAAATGGAACACACAGGAGAGAAGAACATGAAATCCCATAAATCCAAAAAAGTAGCATAGAATCTTCACTAACAAACACTGTTGTTTTTGTAAAAGTGAATCTGGTTATGAAACGAACACAGGATGGGTCTCTCACAGCCCTACAGCAATATGAGACATGAGAAAACACAGCGCAGTTGTACTTATTGCTTGTATTACAGCGACACTTCGTGCATGTGTAAACCTTCCCAGTTTTTCTGAACAATCATTAGACTGTTGTATTCGTGTCAGGTCAGATAAAGGAACTTTGCCATTCGTTAGTTTTGCATTTTATCTTGGGTTCAATTAAATAAAATCCTATTTGCGAGTCACTTCACCTGGGTTTTAATCATAATTTACCATAAAGATCCACCCATCCCTGCCTTCCTGCTTTCACGGCAATTAAAGCTTGATCAAGGGTGGCTGCAGAGTGAAGTTCTTTGTGCAATCACTGACCTACCGGGTGTTGGTAGGACAAGTGCTGAAAGCTGTTTCACAGACCGAACTGCAACAAGAGCCACGGCACTGCTCTGCCATCGAAGGGACGCTCTGCCTTGAAAATCCAAGACTACATCACTCTAAGCACCGCGACTCACGAAGGCTGAGGTCTGTGTGGACACCCAGCGCCGCCCTCTGCCTGGACCCGGCCACCGGCCCAGCCCACCACTGCGGGGTGACACAGAGCTCCACGACCCCAACCGCGGGACACAGCTGACATTTGGGACCGCTCCTCGTCTGCCCCATGATAATTTGTTCATCCCTCCAGCTCAGAACCCCCAGCTGGGTGGAGGCGGATAGCCACAGAGCCGCCACTCTTTACTCCCCCAACAGTATAACTTTCATTTCCAAAGCTAAGAGAATCCCGCTTCCCCCCTTTATAAAATCTCAAAAGATATCACTGAGCCACACACACTGGTGGTTTTACAGAATCAAGATGCACCGAAAGGGAGACAGGAAAATAGATGTTTTTTAATAAAACCTTCCCGGTCTCCGCAAAGCAGCGGCCGGGACCGCAGGCTGCTTTCACACGACCGGAAACGCGTGCAGACATCCGCAGGGGCCTCCGGTACCCGAGTCTGCTTTGGGGACAAAACGCAAGCGCAGAATCCGAAAGCGTCAAACTCTAATATCAACTCTGGGAGAAAACGGTCTCCAATTCTCATGTTTCTCATATTTAAAATTGAAATGGCGTCTCTGGGAAGCAGCCAAGCAAACCGCAGCCAGGGAATCCATGCGGGCGACATGCAGATAATAAAAAGGCAAAAGGCATAACCACTGTATTTTATTTTTCCCAAAATGTTAAGATTGTCTTGTTATAACTTTCTCTTGAATTCTCACTTTTTTCCTCCAGAGGAAGCTTAAATTTGTGTGCTAAATGCCACCTTGGCAGCGTGGCAGGAAGACCTGGGACCCGAGGGGCAAAGCCCCAGGCCACTCTCCCCCGACGGGAAGCCCGTGGGCGGTCTCCAGCAGAGACACGGGGCCAGGTGACAGTGAGGAGCGCCGGGTCTGACCAAAGGCGGCCGTGTGGACCCGAGAGGGCGTGCTGGCGGCAACAGGCTCCCTGGGAATAGGGAGGGGTGAGAGCAGGGGCTGAGCGCCCACAGGGCCCCCCGAGCCGCAAGCCAGGTGTTCTGTAACCCCAGACTACACCCACCAGCCACGGGAGGGGTATCCGCTCACATGCTTGTCTGTCTTCTCTGTCTGGAGATCCTATCTGGACTGTGCTCATTCAGTATAAGATCAAGTATTGTTTACTCAGTGTTGGCAGGAATGTGAACTGGCCCAGCCCCTACAGGAAACTGTATGGAAGTTTCTCAAGATATTAACAAGTTACCTACCACATGACCCAGCAATTCCACTCCTAAATATCTATCCAAAGAACATAAAAACACTGATTTGAAGGGATATTTGCACTCCTGTATTTACTGCAGCACTATTTACATAAATCAAGTTGTGGAAACCACCCAAATGCCCAGTAGTGATAGAGAAGATGTGGTATATCTACACAATGGAATACTACTCAGCTATAAAAAAGATGAAATCCTGCCTTTTGTGACAGCAGGGATGGAACTGGAGGGAATGATGCTATGTGAAATAATTCAGAAGGAAAAAGATAACAGAGCATTTGACTCATTAAATATAAATTATACAAAGGAATAGACAAAACTAAACCCACACAGCCTAGAAACCTGGGGCCTCCAGCAGGGGCAGGGGGGCAATGTCCCCAGTGGACTAGAAGAGCCTTCATCTGAAGAGGGCTGCAAGCCATTACCACAATTTTTTTTACTATTTAAAATCTTTAAAGTGGTACCAACATTAATCACCTGCTGTCCCTGGGACGGACAAAATACTGACTTTATCAGGGGATAGGGAGGGAAGGCAACATAATCATCGTGTTTACATACAACAAAAGCAACACCTGAATGCACGGACTTGCCACAGGGACGGTCCACTGGGGGGCTAGCTGGGCTTTCTCCAGCTCTGGTCTGGCCCCTTTTCCGGCCCCACTGATGCCCACCTGAGATCATCCCGACCTTTCCATTTACTGTGTTTCTTGGGCTTAATTCCCACCTGGCCAACTCAGGGTCCCCACATCAGACAAAGTTGCTAAGGCTCAGACTTTGTTATTCTGATAAAGTTCTTTACATTCTCGTTTTGTGAAACATTTACTTTCAGGAGAGAGGAACCATCTCTTCGGAAACAACAATCCTATTGCTATAAAGTGCACGGGCTGGTCAAGAACGGAGGCTGCAGCCTAAGCCCTGCCTGCCCCTTGACAAGGTGATTTTCCTCCAACCTCCCTCTTCCCTCTGTAACCCACCCATGATGTCCCTTCACACCTTTCTGGAACATTAAGCTTTGAACATGCTATTTACTACCTGTGGTTTTGCTGTTTCTTGTTCAGTCTAACAGGCTGACTAAAAAATGCCAAGAACCCCTTTCCCCGGGTGCCTATAAATCTCCCCAATGTCTACTTGTTCGGCGACCTCCCTCCCTCGTGCTAATCTTACCAAGAATCCCTTCAAGGTCATCAAACTAGAGATACGTATTTATGATCATTATGTAATAAGATCTTCAGAAAGGGGGACTTGTCGGATCATTTTTTTGGTCCAAACTGACATTTATTCTTCTGCCAGTGTCAATAAATAAGACCAGCTGCAATTTATGTGGGTGTCATCATTCAGAAAATTGACAGGAAGGACCGGAGAGCTGTCTCTTAAGTAAACCAGCCCTCGCTTAGCCTCAGGGTCAGGAAACGGGTGGGGTGAGGGTGAGCTACCCCAGGGGGCTGCGGCTGCTCTGCCTGCTTCCCAGGCCTCAGAGGGGCCGGCCCCCTGGAGAAACCCACTTTCACATCCGACAGGCCGCACCGGAAATCGAGAGCACACTCCTCCTAGCTGGGCTTCTGAAACACACTAGTCAGGGGAAAAAGTATCTTAGGAAAATAAAAATAAAACGCTCCCTGTAACTGGTGTGCAGAATCCCCCGTCCTGGGTGACCAGTGCTGCCAGCTTAAGGAGAATCTGTATTTAGCAAACAGTTGTTCTCTTGAGAGTCCCCACATTTTTATCACTCCATAAAGGCCTTATTTACTCTTATTTTTATTTCTCCTCTCCTCTCCCACCTATAATCTTCTCTTGCATGTACTCATTTCTGATTTCTCAGTGGTTTCCCCCGCTCGACTTTCTGTACACTATTCCCGCCAGTTCTGTAAACCTCATTTCATCTTCCCTTAAAGTGTGATTTTTCTCAAACTCCGGATGCCGTGAAAGCGCACAGCGGGCACGTGGGAACTGTCGCCACGTGTTTGGGGACGAGACTTAATTGCTTAGAGAAGCAGCTGCGCCGCCTTCCAGTAAAACGAATGTGGGATCATGGCGGGGAGGTGAGGCCAGAGAGGAACGGCCCTGCCCCGCCCGCCCGGCTCCCCAGCCCCCCAGCCCCCCAGCACAGGTGTCACGGCCGAGGGGGGCAGGAGCAAGGAGCGAGGTGGAGAGACGCGCGGAGTCCAGAGCCGCCCCGCTGCGCACCAGGGCGCTTCCGCGAGCTTCTGTCGCAAGGCGCAGCCAGGGGCGGGGGTCCCGCCGACTCCGAGCCCCGGGGCGTCACGGCGGAGACCCCGGGGCCGCGCTAAGCCGCAGGACGCGCAAGCCGGGGCTGGACAAAGCTCTCACCGCGCAGCGGCCCCCGCGTCTTCCCAGCAGGCACGTCTCTGGGTGTCGGGAGAGGACTCGAGCTTGGAGAGAGCTTGGTCCAAACCCACCGCACCCCACAGCTGCCCAGCGTGGGGGGGCGGGCCTGCCCGGCAGGACCCCCGCCCTCTCGCTGTACCCCGAGTCCGCGGCAGCCGCCAGAGGTTCTGGGGAGCAGAGGGAAAAGCGAAAACCCCGGGAAGCCGGTGCCCACTTCGGGGGAAGGATGCGTCGGGTGGAGTCTGAGAATTATTCCAGCGGAGGCCCCCCTCAAGCAGCCCGGGGTGCGCTGCCTGTTCCACTCCGGTATTTGAGGAAAAACTGAAAACCTAGGTTCCTGAGTCTGCTGATTACAGCTTTATTCCCAAGGGGTGCCGGAGGGAGCGAGAGAGCCCTGAATTGACCCCATGACTTAGGTAGGTCGCTGGGAAGTAAGCAGCAGATGAGTTAAATGAAATATAATTCTAAATATTCTATTTTGTTGAAAGCCAAGAGTAGAACTGCATCATAATCTATATCCCATTTTTCTGCCTCATATTCAGTACACATTTGGAAAGACAGTAGATTTCTCCTAAAACTAGCTAAGCTACTCTTTCCACATCTCTATAATAACCCTCTTCCCTGATTATGATCATTAGTTTAATACTCTTAACAGGCAATGTTTGCACAAAAATGACCAGTAGTTTTCACATCTTCAATTTTTACTTTTCTTTCAGCAGTAATTTATACTTATACACCCAACTGATTCATGGAGATTTCAAAATATAAGACGTGTAAGGAAATCTTTCCTCTCATTGCAGGTATATACACTTATTTTTGAGAGCAACATTTTCAAATCCAAATCCAAGTGAAACTCTTTGCTCAGTGATTTACTCCTCCTTTACAATGCAGTACAGTAAGTGCTGGGGTGACTCTGAGAAGGTGGTAACCTGCCTATGCACATAAACACAGCAGAAAGATCACGCTCGGCGAAATAAGCCAGAAAGAAAGAATAATATCAGATGGTTTCACTTACAGCAGGAATATGGGGGAGCCAAACGAGAGACAGACATTCAGCGAGGGAGGGGGAGGATGAGGGCTCAAAACGGGGGAGAAAAGAGCACAGGGGGCTCTGGTGACGGTTCACGGGTGACTTGGAGGTGGGGAACCCACGGGGAATACACAATAATGTAAAAGATGTAAATAAAAAAAAGAAACGACTTTGGAACAGACACTCAGCTCTCTGGACTTTCTAGGAGCAGGTGTGTGACGACACGAGACCCGGAGGGAAGGCCCTGGGCCAGACCACAGCCGCCGACTCGGAAACTTGCCCTGAAGCTCCGAGGGTGAAGGGGATGACCTTTAGACGCCTCCAGCACCTCCTGACTGTTGACAGCTCTGCGGTTCCAAGAGCATTTCTCTCTGGGATCGTTTATTCAGCCCAGAAAGATGGCGATATTTCACCAAGCACGTAAGGACACATCCATCACGCGCTGCCCCCTCCCGAGCAGTCAGCACCCAGAAATAGGAGGAGGGGCATAGAGCAGCAAGCTGGTGGCTTCATCGCAGTGTGGAGGCCGGCTCTGCCCAGGAATTTCAGCCACAGCATCTAGGAAGCGCCTGCCCCGCCGGCGTGGACCCACCGCTCGTATCCACGTAACATTCCGCGGCGCGTTACTCAGTAGGACCAACGACTCGGTGCTAAGCAGAGAGACCGAGACGCCTCAGTGACAAAAGCAAAGTGTCTTTCTCCTCCATCCCACAGTCCCGGCCAGCGCCTCCCTGCCCAGCGCAGCGCAGGCCCCTTCAGCTGCCGAGGGACCCGGCTGACCCAACGCGTCCCGCCAAGGATGGCGCAGCCTCTGCCGACCCACGTGGAGCAGACAGGGACCGAAGGGCACCGTGCGGGTGTGGTCTGCCCGCGCTGGCGCACGGCTCACGGCGCAGGCCCCGCCACAGGGCTTCGGCCAGGCCCTCCTGCACGGCCGGGAAGCGCCCGGCCAGGCTGCGCCCTGCCCAGTCATCTCACCGCGGAGGGGAGAACAGCGCGGGCGGGAGCAGCGGGCATTTCCCAGCTCGGCGGGATTCGCCAGCGTTTGCTCCACCTTTCCCCAATGCTGGGTCTTTACTTAAGCACCCGTATTTACTGCCGTTTTTCTTTTCTTTTTTTTAAGATTTATTTTTTATTTGTGCATACAAGCTGGGGTACAGGCCAGAGGCGTGGGGTGGCGAGAGGGTTCACCAGAGACAGAGCGGGGAGCAGAACAGGTAGATCAGAAACACACTGCTGAGGGGAGCAGCGGGCGAGGCAGGAGAGGTCTGCCGCACCATGTGGGATTCTCCCCCGCCGGGCGTTGAACTTGCGTCGCCGCTGCCGACAGCTCCACAGCGCAGCGCTTAACCGCTGCGCCACCGGGGAGGCCCTACTGCCGTTTTTCTTAATAAGGAGTCCAAGAAATGGAAGCGTGGCTCGACGACTGCAGCAACAGTGCAGAGGACCCTCGCCTTCCCCCGGCGTGGCGTGGGGCTGCCCCCACCCCACCAGCCCGCGTCGGCATAGAACAGCAGCGCGCGGGGAACTGCAGTGTCCTCGGCCGACGCGACAGACGCAGGCTGCCAGGCACTTACTGACCATCTGGGTGACTCTGCTCTGGATTAGCTCTGTGTTCATTATCTATTTTCTCACCCGATTATTTGTCTCTGCTATCGGTTTCATCTTGCTGACTTTTTATTTTAAAAAATGCAGAGATGGGATCGCCCTGGAAATGTGTATATTTAGATTTATCTCTTCCCCCAACCCTCTCCCTCTGTCATAAAAATCATCTACCCTAATAATTCTAAAGGGTCATGTTTCAAAGTGTCAGGAGGTTTCCAAGTTCCCTTATAAATCTGAATGCATAACCCTGGGCTTACCCTGTTCTTTAAGAATAGTGAATAGTCGATTTTGCATGCTGTTATTGCCTTTAACGGTTTTAAAATATGTGCACAGAAGTCAGGCATCAACAAGTCCTCCTGTGGCCAGAGGCGCCGTCCCCTGAGCTCCGCGCCCAGCCGGCCAGGACACCGCAGGTGCAGGCCCCGCCGGGGAGGGAGCTGTCCCCCGGCAAACAGAACACCGGCCTGGGTCCGAGCGCAGGGCCGCTTGAAATCGACGGGTGAGGCCTCTGATGGGCTGATTTGCTCCCCAGAGGTATGTCAGCAGCACTACAAAACCTCTCAGGCATCGCTGGGATAAATTTGGATAATCTTCCATTCCGCATCCAGAAAGACCCCCAGGCGGAGAGTGTCAGACTGAGTCACCCGTCTCCTCTTTCACAGGCGGCTCAGCCTGTAAGCAGCCAGGACGCCCGAGATCACGGAACAACGTGGGAAATACTATTTCCCTTTACTGGGGAGGGGGGTGCGGCTAAAGGATGGCCGGACAGCA
This sequence comes from Scalopus aquaticus, assembly GCA_004024925.1. Taxonomy (NCBI): domain Eukaryota; kingdom Metazoa; phylum Chordata; class Mammalia; order Eulipotyphla; family Talpidae; genus Scalopus; species Scalopus aquaticus. Next base: position 29,841 of record PVIJ01005699.1, read on the forward strand.
CCGGCTGAAGACAGCCCTGAGGGCAGAGGCGGAAGCGCCGCCGCAGACCCCTCTCACCCCGTCACTGAAGAGCTGGGTCAGGTGCAAGCAGCGCCCACTCTGCCCAGGGCGGGGGCAGCAGCTAAACGGGGCCACGCCACTTTGCTGAGCTGCCAGACCTGCCTCTTCAGGAGCTTGCTGCACCCCACAAAGGCAGAGAAACAAATGAAATCTCCTTTTTGTACAATTTAAGATCCCTTCTTTTGAACATATTACAGTATTTGTCAAAGTTTAAATAATATTAAGTGGGGTGGAAAAATCTGACTATAGTACAAAAGTCACCTATTTTTCAAGGTCTTTAAGAAAGGGCAGAAATCAGATACAAAGATTCGTTTTTTAAAATACAGATGACTAGTAGAAGAATAATTAAGTAACTTTAGTTTGCCATATTTAAGTCACGATAAAACTGTCAAGTTCGTTATGCATTAGTGCTAAATTACTACTAAGCGTGGCACAAATACACATAACAATGCTACAGCTATCTGTGCTTTATTTCCACACTTTACGTCCCCTACAGGCTGAACATGTTTATTCAGCTTCTGGCGTTTTAGAATTTCGTCAGCACGTACTTTGCTGGGGTGAGGACAGAAAGCATTTATTAAATTTGTTAAAGGCTTTCTGCGCGCGACTCGCTGCCCCCGCGGCAGAGAACACTGTGCGCGCGCTCCGTGCCGCGCCGGTCACCACGTCGCAGCGCCGGGCCCGTTCCAGCTCGCCACAGCCGCCTCGCGAGGGCCGTCTCAACACCATCCCATTTTACTGACAGGTGAGAAGACTGACAGGCTTCCCGGTCTGTGCCTCAGTCACGCGGGGTGCAGAGGGGGCGGAGAGCAGCCGCGACCCCAAGCCCCGCCCACAAGCTCATGGGAGCTGCCGCCTCACCTCCGAGCAGGAGTTTGCAAGGGCAGCAGCATCTTCACTTGCACCACAGGCCTTCCCCGGCCGCCGTGCAGCCAGGCTCAGGACCCCAACGCCACAGATTTCCGGCGCGCCTGACCATCCCCCACTTTCGCAAGGAAGCTTTTCACGCTGCAACAGCTCTCGCTCTTTCCCCTGGGGCTTCTCTCCTTTCCCTTCCTTCTCCCCTTCTCATTTGACTCATATTTCCCCCGAAATCCCATGGGGACGCCTCCACCTCCCCAGCCGGTCTCCCAGGCTGCCACGTCTGTCCCTCTCTCAGCCTCCATCCTGCTTCTGTGGGAGACGAGCCTCCACTTCTCTCAGGGCAAAGCCCTTCGGGGGCCCTCCTCACCCCACACCCCCCACTTTCTCACAGCCTGCCTTTAAAAATCCCAATTTCCCCACTGAATTCAACAACATATTAATGGGGTCACACGCCACAGCCAAACGGAAAGCGTGTCTGGGGTGCAAGGGAGGTGCAGAAGCCACGTCGAGAAGTGCAACACATCACATTACACACACACACACAATCATCACACACACACACACAATCATCACACATACACAATCATCACACATACACAATCATCACACACACAATCATCACACACACAATCATCTCAAAAGTTACTGGAGAAGACAAAATACAACAGCCTCTCATTATTAACACTCTGTGTGCCGATGTCCTTTAACTTTACCAGCCCTTGGGGCCGGCCATTTTCTGTGCCACCGCATGAATGGCAGAAGCATTCAATAAACACACACAACTCCTGAACTGCTGGATATTAAAAAACTGTAATATCGCTCATAAAACACCTTCCACTTTCGCCAAAACAATGTGTGAAGCTTCTAGACTGAGGAAGATCCAAGAAATAGCTCCTGATAGTTCCACATAATCCACCGTGGCGTGAAAAACCAGAGACTAGATGATCACGTATTAACACGTGAGCGGCCACCTGATACTGGTGACAGAAACACGCACTAATACGTGAGCAGACCACAGAGTGTTAAAAAAAGAAATGAAACTTCCCCAGGTGCAGTACAGAGGAACTTTAATGCCATGAAAGACATTTGTGGCGAGCCCACAGCCACCGTTACACTCCATGGAGAGAAACCCAAAGCTTTTCCTCTAAGCTCAAGAACAAGACAGAGGCCGACTCTTGCCACGCTGGTTCAACACTGGGTCCCGGACCAGCGCAACCGGGCAACACAGAGAGATCAAAGACGTCCAAACTAAAAGGGATGGCGATTTTGTATATAGAAAATCCCAAACAATCAAAACAAAAACTATTAGCAGTGATCAATAATTTCAGTAACGTTGCAGAATAAAAAAATTAACAGACTAAAAGCAGTTGCATTTCTATACACTAATGACGAGACATCTGAAAAAGAAATAAAACTACCCCCCACTCTCGACAGACTTAAAACCAAGAAAATAGTAATAAATTAAACTGCGGAAGTAAAAAGAAGTGCACAACAAACATCGTAAGGCTTTGCCGAAAGAAATCAAAGGAGACACAAACAAACGGAAAGGTCTGTACTCATTCAAATGTCCATCCTGCCCAAAGCCACCTACAAATTCAGTGCAACGCCCATTACAATGGCATTCCTCAAAAAAAGGGAAAAAATCCTAAGATTTGCGGAGAGCCACAAAAGATCCTGAATAGCCGAAACATCCAGGGGAAAAGTAATAAAGCTGGAGTTATCTCACTAGACCACAGTGGCTCCTCCAAAGCTTAGAGAAGACCAAGTATGACGCAATAATTCCACTTCCGGTGCATACACACGGGAGCGAGCGCATCAGGGGTGTGCGCGGCGTCGTGCTCACTGCAGCGCCGTGCGCACGGCCGGGAGAGGGAGAGTCCTTCAGGGGTGCAGGGATGAAGATGGGGGGCGGGGGCCAGAGGACTGGGCGCTGGCACGGGCGACAGACATGCACGCAAGCAGTGACGCACACATGACTATGACGCATGGACACGACGTGATGATCCAAAACAACGCGGCCGCCGGGACCCCGCGCACGGAGCTCCCGCTGTCACGCGACGCGCGGTCAGTCGGAGGGAGCCAAGGGCCACGCGCCACCTCACGGAGGGCTCCAAACGCCCAACTCGCGCAAACACACCACAAACGGGGTCCCGGGGCTGGCTGCGGGGACGGGGGCCCCTGCCCAGCGCGGCGCCCACAGCCCGGGAGACCGGGCCTCCCCGCCGCTCCCCGGGTCCCTACGCACCGGGCGGGCTGCGGGGCCACGGCGGCGCCCCGCGCCTCACGCGACACGCGGTGGACACGCAGACGGGCCCCGCGTTGCGCGGCCAGTGCGGCGCCGTATCCGCGGGACTCCCCAGAGCTGCGCGGCCCCCACCTCCCCGGAGGCCGCCCGCGCCCCACCGCGTCCGCCTCTCAGCGGGGCCGCGCCCCCGGCGCCCCCCTCGCCCCGTCGGGCGCCCCCGCCCGCGTTCCCGCAGCTTCGGGCGGCTCGCGAGCTTACGCCCCGCACCCCCGCGCGCAGGGACGCCCCGAGGCCGCGCTGTACCTTCGTGTGGCCGCCGCCTCGCCAGGCTCCCTGGGGCCGCTGCTTCCGAGGCCGCGTCCGTCGCTCCTCGGGCCGCTGGCGTCCCCGCCGCCCCACACTCGGCTCGCGCGCCGGTTTCCGCGGCCGTCGCTGCCCGCGGATCGGGCTGGGGGTCCCGGCGGCTTCCCGTCCCTCAGCAGCTGGGGGGGCCGCTTCCCGGGGCCGCGTCGCGCCGGCCTGGCCTCGGGGCCCCGCGAGCCGCCGCCTGCGGCCCCGCGGACACGTCAGGCCCGTCCGAGTTCCCGGTCTCCTCGCCGAGGTCCCCGCGGCCGGGTGTGGGCCGCGCCTTCCGCTGGGCCCGGGGCCCCCGCGACGTTCGGCCACGGGGCCATGCGGGGCCTGGGCCGGGTGGCGGGCGCGGGGTCGGCGCTCGGGCGGCTCCCCGACTGGAGCGGGCGCCCCGCTGGAGTCTGCAGCCCTCGCACGGCGAACCCGGGACCAGGCCCGCTAGCCCCAGCGCGTCTCTGGGCTCCACGCGCCACAGCGGGACGCCGCCCTTATATGGCCTCGGCCTCCCGCACGTGGCCGCAGCCGCACGCGCAGGCGCAGGCGGCCCCCATCACCAAGGCGCAGGCGCAGGCGCAGGTGCCCACCATCCCGGAGGCGCGGGCGCAGGTGTCCCGCATCACCGAGGCGCGGGCGCGGGCGCAGGTGTCCCCCATCACCGAGGCGGGGGCGCAGGCGGCCCCCATCTTCCAGGCGCGGGCGCGGGCGCAGGCGGCCCCCATCGCCGAGGCGCGGTTGCAGGTGTCCCCCATCCGGAGGCGCGGGCGCGGGCGCCAGCCCCGAGGCTGAAGAGGCGCGTGAGGAGCCGGGTTCTAACTCGCCCGCTGCAGTCCCGCGTGCGCCCCTGAGCCCCTCTCGGCCCCAGCGCCCAGGCCGCAGGGGAGGCCCGGCTGGATCTCCCTGCCCCGGGCCGGGGAGCAGCGGGGTTCTGGTCCACTCGGGCCCTTGGGCCGGGCCTCGTTAAGACGCTCCGGTGTTTCCACGATGCTCCTCGCCCTCCGCGGGCGGGGGCCGAGCAGCGTCTCACCGACGCCGGGCCCTGGCAGAAAGCCTGGCGGTGAATCACGGCTTTGGGGCGCGTCTTTCTGGGCGCCCCTAGAGGCTTCGCGTTCAGACCTCGCCACGCCCGCCTGGGCTCTGCGCGCTCCTGCCTAGGGGCCTTGCGGGGCCGCTCCCTCTCCCCACGCCGCTCGCCCGCCTGCGCGCCTCCGCGGAGCCCGAGAACCGTGTCGGTTTCCAGCTGTGGCTCATCGGGGGGTATTTTCTAGCACTGCGCAGTGGCAGCCACGGCTGTGCAGGGCGCGGCGGAGGCGCAGTCTCGGCCTTCGCCAGGGCTGGGGGCGCGTCTGATCGCCCCCGCTGGCCAGCGCAGCCACGTGCTGAGAACGCGCCCTGCTGTCCCCGAACTAACACAAGGCCGGGCCAGACATGAAGAACCACGGCCCCGAATGACAACGGAAAGACCCTGAGTGCCCCATTTGTTTACCGTGCTCTTCGGCAAATGGTTGATAGCTATTAACATAACTTTCACATTCTCTTAAAGCACTGAAAGCTTTAATGGGCCAGGACTACACTTTGGAAACAAAATAGCTTCGTGTGCAGCCGTGCACACACTCCCACACTCACACACACTCACACACGTGATACCTTCCGTTGGAAGTCAGGCACCTGTGACCCAGGGAATTTGCCGTCCGGCCCAGCTTAACTCGGATCAGCTGACACGCAGGCCACAAATCGGCAGGCGTGGGGTGTCCTTCTCAGCACCTCCAGATGTCACAGGATTCCAGAATCCCAGGAGACCCCGAGCCTTCGTGGAGACAGCCCCTCCACACGGAGCAACTGTCCTGCGTCCTGGGGCCAGGAGACTGGGCTGAAAAGTGCAACTGTAAAACAGTTCTAACTAGATAATAACGAAACTACTGTATGTCATTATTACACACCCAACCAATACCTGAATCCATTTAACATAGCTGATGGTTATTTTTCCAGTTGTTTTCCATCACAAAATAATAATGGCATAAAATTCCTTCAACTTTTTTTTAAAGATTTATTTATTGATGCACACAAGAACTGGGGTGTAGGCCAGAGGTGCAGGCAGTGAGAGGACTCCCCAGAGACAGAGTGGGGAGCAGAACAGCAGATCCACTGAAACCCACTGCTGAGGGAGCAGGGGGAGACAGGAGAGGTCTACCGTACCCTGTGGGAAGCCCCCTGGCCTGGGATCGAACTCAGGCCACAATGGCTGCGGACAGCTCCACAGGACTAAGACTTACCCCCTGCGCCCCCAGGAAGGCCCAAATACCTTCAACTTTTTAATTAACAGATCTACTTGCAAAATCACAAGAGGTTTTATGTAAAAACAGACAAGGTAGGAGAAGTGGGGAACACGTGTGGAAGGCAGGCTGTCGGGGACCCAGCGCTGATCACAGAGGAAGGTTCCGGACCGCGGCACAGCTGTGCCCTGCCCGGCCGCAGAGAGGCCCATCCGGCACTGCCACACACCCTGGGCCCTCCAAGGGTTAACTCGCCCACAGAGGCCTCCCTGCAGCCCCCAGGCACAGGCAGCCACAGCCGTGGCGGGGGAGGTCACGGATGGCACTCAGCACACAGCTCAGCGGCCACTGAGCGGGCACCTGGGCCCGGGGGCCTGGGAGCCAGCGGAGAGCTGGCTGGTTCCGCTCTGGGCCTTCCCAAGCTCGGTCAGCTCCAGGGGAGGGCCGGCCTCAGGCACCAGCCAAACCGGGCGCGGCTCCTGCCGGCAGAGGTGGGTTACCAGGCCGCTGTTCCTTCCGCTGTGGCCGTGGCCTCTGGCACAGCGAGGCTTTTGCTGACCCTGCGGCTCACAGGCCCCTCCACCGACGTCCTTGTAAACAGGCAGCTGCCTCTATCGGTCTGCCGAGCCCCCTCACCTCACGCACACTCGTCCCCACCAGTCAGGACCACGTAACGTCAGCACCTTCACCCTCCAGGGGGACCCCTGAGACCGCGGCTGCCCACCCCAGCCCGCCCCGCGCAGTCTCCGTGCTGGGCGGGCTCCTCAAGTTTGGGTTCGACTCTGCTCCTCTGCCTTGTCTGCAGCGCCACGGGACGAGGTCACCGACAACGTGTCCTCCTCCTGTGACCGACTTCACTGAGCACCCCTCCAGTCCCGTCTGGGGCGTCCATGAGTGGCAGGACCTGCCCCCTTCACAGACAAGTGGCGTCCCCTGCGTGCAGACCGCCTCGTCCCCGTCCGCCACCCGTCACGGCAAGTGGGAGCTTCCTCATTTGCGGCTGTGAACAGTGCAGGACGGACCTGGCAGGCGTGTCCCTTTGGGTCCGGGTTCTCACGCCCTCTGCGAGACACCGAGGAGTGGACTCGCTGCATCGTCCGGCAGGCCTGTTTCTAATGTTTTGTGAGGCTTCCACAGTGTCCTCCATAGGGGCTGGGCCTGTCCACCGCCGCCCACAGTGGACAAGCCCCTTTCTGTCCACACCCTCCGCCGCCCGCGTCGTTCTGCTCTGTCTGGTCTGGGTCACCCTCGGGCGTGTGAAGTGGCCTCTTGCTGCGGTCTGATGTGCATTTCCCCGGGGGAGGCGATGATGAGGCTTTGCGCGTGCCTCGCCCGGAGTGGGGTCTGCTTCCTCTCTGCTGGGCTGCGAGTTCTCGGCCGGTCTGGGCTCCCAGGCCTTTGCAGGCGTGCGGTGCGACACTTTCTCCCACCCAGCAGGTGTCTTCTTTTGGATGATGGGTCCTGTCACGGTGCAGCAGCTTCGAGGCCTGATGTCATCCCAGTTGTGTTTGCCGCCTCTCCCCGAACCACTGGGGTCACCCAAGGCGTGGCCTCGAAGGCCAGGCCTCGGGAGTTTGTCCTGGTGTTCAGCCCAGTGTCCATGGTGCTTCCATCTGAGTCCTTAGCCCACTTTGAGCTGATCCTTCGTGTGGCCTGAGGACGTGGTCTGGTTCATTACTTTGCATGAGACTTTCCAGCTTTGCCAGCACCGTTTATTGAAAAAACTCTCCTCACTCCACAGTAGACTCCAAGTTTCTTGGTCATAGATTAACTGTCCTGGCACGTTAGCTTTTACTAGAAAATTACCTATTGCATCATGCAGCGGGGAAAGACATGCCGGACAGCCAGGCTGTGCGGGAGTCAGATCTAAGTCAGTGTCTTAATCAATAAAAAGGGGTAATAGCCCTCCATCTTGAGATGAATAATAAAAATGGATTAAAGTATATGAGGCAACTAAAACAATGCTTGTGATATAAAATACTTTGATAACACGTTAGCTCTGCTCTTCCAGTTAAACAGTAACAAAATATTTCCATGCAGAATCTTAGCATTCTCCTTTTTTCACCCTACAGTGACAAAGTGTGCTCCTTTGAGACTCGTGTTTATTTAGCATCTCAGCTTCCTGGACCGAGAGTTATCTCCTCATCTTAGAAGATTTTCTGTGACTGGTACAAGGAAAAGTTCCCTCTTTAGTTTTATTTTTGGGTCTTTACAATCACTTTCTCTTAACGAGCGGTTTCTCTCTTAGGGCCTGATATGCCTGACTCTCATTCAGGTTTTTGCTCTGACCTGATGTAATTTAATTTACTCTGATTCCACTCTCAGCACTATTAGATGGGAATATTTCATTTTTTAACATCTCTGTAGCCATTTTTAAACTTTTAAACACTTTAACCATTTTTCCTTTAAGTAATGATTTCCCAGAATAGCCCTTTGTAACAGTCCAGCTTTATTTAAAAGAATGTGAAGAAGCTGGAAATGGTCCAAAGAAGAACAGCAAAATGATTCAAGGGAAAGAAAATAAATTATCTCAGAGTAAGTTACAGAGTCTGGAGTGAAAAAGAGAAAGCAAAAGGTATGATGTAACTGGCCTGATTCTCCAGCCCGGGTGCACAAAACAAAGTTAGTAGCAGAGAAAAAGCGGAGCGGAAGTTGGGAGAGTTCGGAGCGGGGGTTGGAGGGCAGTTCCGTGAGGGGGTTGGAGGGCCCCCTCCAGCCTGCCCTCCCCCCCCTCCAGCCCTTCCAAGCAGAGCTCACACCCCAGAAACGGCAGAGTGGTTGCACTGTACGAGACAACGCTGATGAATTAGTGACAGAGGGCATTTTTGGACATGTGAGCAAATTTCTGTAATGAATAGGGTCTCCTTGGGCATTTTGGGCCGAAGACATCGCGAGACTGGGATCTAGGAGGACCCTGTGATTATTGGTGCCTGAGGCATCCGAGGAGAAAGCCACCCCGGGTTTTCACTCACATACCTCTCCTTACCTGGGGCCTAGCACCTCTCAAGTGCTCCGGCGGCAGGAGCACTGGGCCCGCGCCCGGCTGCAGCCCTTTCCCAAGGAAGGCCAGAGCCTGCTCGGCTGTGGGAGCGCGGCCTTGGGGACGGCGCTCACCGCGAGGCAGTCACTGGGGGGTCCCCCGCAGACCTAGTCAGGCTGCACACAGCAACTCCAAGAAGAACGCTCAGCGGCCCATCAAGCTGCTGCAGGAGCCGGGGCACCCCCCCAGTCAGCGACTGGACGTCAGCGCCGCCGCCGCCTTCCTGAGCTGCCCCGGTCTCCTCCCCGCACCGGCCACTCCCGGCGCCCGCCCCAGCCGCGCCCTGTAGTCAGCAGGCGTGAGAGGCCATCTGGAGACACTGGGAGGAGGCGCCTCCGGTGACGGCGCCCGCGGCCTCCCTCGCAGCTGCGCCCCGGTTCCCGGATGCCGAGCGACATTTAGGGGGCGCAGACCCCGCTTCCCCGCGAGGACACGGCGGGAGGCCCGGCCGCACCGCCACGCGCCTCCCCTGCCGAGGCGGCCCCGCCCAGCGCGTGTGACCCCGGCCAGTGTGCGTCCACTTTCATGCAAAAGCGAACGAGTCGAGCGAACGACGCAAAAAGTGCAATTCTCACCGACGACACAAGCCCAGAATATTACAATCGCCTCTTAATCTCACAGCCCGTTTAGCCCCAAACTCCATTTTCTCTACTAACTCGCGCGCCATCGAGCGATGCACACTCATCACCAGGCACGTCCCAGGGCCTCTGCATCCTCAGCGCGGCTCCGCCGAGCAACGAAACTCGAATTGCTTTTTATGTATTTTTTTTTTTGGATTTTTTTTTTTTATACATACAAGCTGGGGTACAGGCCAGAGGCGTGGGGCGGCGAGAGGGTTCACCAGAGACAGAGTGGGGAGCAGAACAGGCAGATCAGAAACACACTGCTGAGGGGAGCAGCGGGCGAGGCAGGAAAGGTCTGCAGCGCCATGTGGGAATCTCCCTGGCCGGGTGTCGAACTCGCGTCACCGCTGTCAACAGCTTCACAGCGCAGCGCTCAACCGCTGCGCCACCGGGGAGGCCCTCGAATTGCTTTTTAGACAGATTCTGAGACTTCTTTTATAAATACTTCAAGAGCAAGCTCGAGATGACCAATGGAGTTCAAACGGAGAAAAACTCTCCGGCATCTCAAGTCCCCGGCTGAGGAAGGCGGCATCGAGGAAGGAGGACAGGACGCCGTGGGTTCGGCAGCAGCAAGCGGCCGGGAAGGCGGGCGTCTCCGCGGCCTCGCCAGGCCCTGGGCAGGCGCCATTTCTCTCCGAGGGCGCCGCGGAGACGCTCTGGGACCGTCTCCAGGCAGGGCCTCCGCGCCGCGCAGCAGGTCCTCGGCCGCCCACTCCCCGCCTCCTCCAGGCCCGAGCCCAGCAGACACCCGCGCCTTGGCCCCCTCCGTTTGTGGAGTGAAAAATCGGGGATGAAAAGGTGGTGCTGAGCTCCCTTCCGAACCCAGCGAGGTGGCAGCTGCCAGGGCCGCCCAGACTCCGGCCCCGCGCGCCGACCTCCCCGCCAGCGCTGTCTGCCCCCCGCCGAGGGAGCCGGGGGGGGAGGGGGGGGGTCCCTGGGCCAGCTGCAGCCACCCCAGCAAGAAGACGACCTGGAGGGAGCTTTGAAAACAGCATTCAAGGGCGCTGGGCACTCCCGACTTTCAGACAGAAGTCGGCGATAAGGCTGGGAGCAGGGGCCCTAAGGAGCAACTTAGGGGAGCCCCTGCCTGGCCCCCGCTGGGGGTCCCCACCCATGGGGACAGGCGCTAACCAGAGCGCACATTATGGTCTGCTCCACGGCCCAAAGTAAGAAGTATAAGCCCTTGTTCCAGAGTTGGTCTTGCAGGGGCATTTTTATTTTTTATTGTCTGGGTTGCTGAAGCTATAATCATTGTTATCATCAGCAACACCAAAATGGAGAGGACACCCCACAGCGCCACGGGGGACACACAAAAAGGGGGTTTGAAATGGTAGGTCGAAGACAGCAGCTGAGGCACGGCAGCGGGGCGGGCTTCGGCCGGCGGCTTCGCCTTGGAAAAGCACGTCCCAGACAGGTTCGCTGAGGCCAAGAACCCCCAGCGCAGGGAGCGCGAGCGCGTGACGGGAAAGCCCCAGACAGTGGGACGCGAAGACGTGACAGCACAGTCTGCGAAAGGGAAAGAGAAACAGAGGCAAAGCGAGGGCGCTGCGATCTTCCCAGGTCCCCCAAACAACATGCCTGACCCGGGGCCCACAGAACACGCTAAGCAGGACCTTCGGGCCGGCCTCCGGGTTCCCTGCTGCTTCAGGTGGGAGGAGCTACGGGTGTCCAAACCACTGCAGGGCGTCTCTGAAAATATCCTTCCTCCCTAAGTTTCAAAAAATCAATCCCAGTGACCCCCCCCCCAATTGTCCAGGGATTGTTCAATTGACAGGAGTAAACTTGCTTATTCTAGAGACTTAAGAATCCCCGTAGCTCAGATGCCTGTTTTGTTTTAAATAATTTCAGCAAATGATGGCTTAAGTCCCTAAAACCAGTTAACTAAACCTCACAGAGAAGACCCTCCTGGAGCAGAAGCTTTTAACACTTTTCCCATCATAATAACCACAGCCGACATGGCCACCAGGGGTGGGGAGAAGGGTGAGCTGCTCACTCTGAGAAGATAAAATTAGATTTTTCAATGACCCTGGCAGGGAGGGAGGCAGGGAAAATAATGACTTTCAACAAGCACAAAAGTGCATTTTGAAATGAAAACAAAGTGCAAAAGTTGAAGATGAAAAACAGGTGACATTACAGAGCGACAGAGAGTCACAGACACAGCTGACCTCTAGCTAACCAGGTGCCAGGAATGGTTCTGATGCTAGTGAAAAACATGCATATTCTTGGGATGCATAAACAAGAGAAACAGTAACACAAAGAATCCATGAGGCATTTTTGGATTACAACTAAACTCACCCAATGGAGGTGACTCAAAAGAAAGCAGCTGCAATTTTTAAAAGGTTTTCTGAAAGACAATCCCAGAAACAAAGAGATAATTGGGAGTCTCAGGTGTCAGCTTCCTGTCTCCCAGAAGAGGTGGGACCCGCGGTACAAAGGCACCCTTGTCTAAAAGTATCTTTTGCCCAGTCACCAGGGTTCTGAAATTTTACCATTAAAATAATCACAGAAATCACAAAAAAGGTCATCAAAATTAAATCAATACTGACTGGATTTACTAGACATTAAGCTAAAAAAAAGTCTAGTTAAATACTTCTAGTGATGGGGCATTAACCATCTGATGGTGGTGATGGTGGCAGTGGTGGTGGAGGTGATTATGATGGCGGGCGGCGGTGATGATGGTGGTGGTGAAGATGATGGCAATGGATGATGCCAAGGATAACGATGGTGACGATGACGACAGTGATGCTGATGTGGTGGTGATGAGGTGGTTGTGAAGATGGTGAGGATGATGATAACGGCGATGGCGGCGGCGATGGTGGTAGAGCTGGTGATGATGGTGGTGGTGAGGATAGTGAAGATGATGATAGTAGGGGTGGTGGTGATGGAGATGACTTGGTGATGGCGGCACTGGGAGAGGTAGTGATGACGATGGTGGTCTGCAGTGGTGGTGGAGACGGTGATGATGATGATGATGTAGTGATGATGGGGGTGGAGAGGATTTGATAACGATGGTGATGACATTGATGGTGGTGACAATGACGGTAATGGTGGTGGTGGTGAGGGGGAGGACGACGGAGGCCATGTTGATGGTGGTTACGTGACCCGTCACCCACTGACTACCTGCTATAGGCTACTGGTTGCGCTAAGACGTTTTCAGGCATGACAGGCTTCCATTCTACTTACAAGGGACAAGTTAGAGCCGCGTGGGGGAAAGGACGGCCGGCCGCTGCGCCAGAGCTGGGGCGGGCCGCTGGAACCATGCGGTGTGATGTTCTTCTGATGTTCTCCTCTGCTGTGGACCACAGGACCAAGGATCTTCCCACCCAATAAATAAGGAAACTCAGGCTCGGAGGAAACTAGCAACACTCCAGGGCCACGAGCTGGCAACGTGCAGAGCTCGACTGTGAGCTCCACCCCCGACCCCAAACCGTCAGCTCCGGCGCCAGCATGCGACCCCTTCCTGCTGGCCCCAGGAGCAGCCGTGTGCACTCGCCACGCCTCTCGCGAGCTCCTCCTGCGCGGAGCTGCTATAAAGCCTTCTAATCAGTATAATAAACAGGTTGAAGGTAGCAACAGCCTTGTAACACGGTGACGATGCGGAGACCCAGAACTGAGGGTCCACAAAGGAAAACAAGTCTCTCTAGAGGAGCTCTCTCCTGCCGCAACTTAGTTCCCAGAACACGCGCCAGAAGGCCCGCCCGGGGCAGCTCTCCGCGAAGCCTCGTAAGATCTCCCTCCGCCGACCCCTACGTCAGGGCCGAGTCCTTCCATGCCAGATGCCTGTCTCGAGAAGGAGACGGCGGGGACTCAGGTCTGCTAGAAAAAGCACCGAGGTGGCCAAGCCCCTGTCCTTCCCCAGAGAACTGCTCCGGCAGTGCCCTCGCCACTGCAGTCTGGGCACCAAAGGCGCTGGACACCGCCTCTGGGTTCTCCCTGGAGCCTGACTTCAATCAGCCCCGGAGCCGTGTTGGAAACTCGGGAAAATACTCACGCAAGAAGCAGCGCGGGTCAGGACGCACTCAGAAAGTCCTAAGGAAGACGGAGAGAACTGCGAAATCCTCAAATATAATTATAAGCTTAACAGTGTGTGTGTTCAGTTCTGATTGGTGTATAATCACTTAACTAATAGAAGGAAACTAATCTGCCATTACAGCTGTTTTGAAATTACATTTAGAGGCAGAAACTCGGCGCACTGGGAATTGCAGCCAAGGCGGCGCTGACTAGATTTGAGCTTTAAAAAAATGTTCCTTTCTCTCGCGCTTCTCCATTAGTAGTCGCTGCAAACAGTAACTAAAAGTGGAATTAGCACTGAAGCCGAGACAGCGAGCGGCCGTATTTGCGTGGCCTGGAAGCCCTTGCAGAGGTCAGGGGCCGGAGACCGTCTACTGAGCGCAGGTGACAGCCAGTTTGTGGAATTCCTTTTTAGTGGCATTTAAATGCTAAGAACCTTCATCAAAAGTGGTCCACGGGGTTGGAAATGCTGACAAAACCCCTTCATACTCACTGAACATTTGCAAAGGAGAGCAGGCCCGTTCGGGGCCCTTATACTCGACAGCGAAGCAGCAGTCCGTGACCCTGACAAGTCAAGGGGCGCGAGAGCAAGATGAACACAGGATCAGGCGTCACGATTTGGTGTGGGCTGGTCGTGCAGATTAAAACCAGCAGCGCTGGCGTCTCTCTGTATGGATACGGTAATAGCTCTGTGGAAGTCTACATTATAAAGCCAGGTTTCTCCACCTTCGCTCTATTGGCATTTTGTGCTCAGTAATTCTTTGGGGGCATGGGGGTTCTCCGGTGCCTTGCAGGATTGTTAGCAATATCTCCGAGCCCCACCCCAGCCCCACAGCTGTGACAACTGAGTGTCTCCAGACGTCCCCAGGAGGCAGACCAGCCCCTGGCAGAGAAGCCGCAGCCTCCAGCCACACCTCCACCCTACAGCCCACCGGGAATTCAGCAGCAATCATTAATCTTAAGTGATTTAAGGGGTGGCCATAAAAGTTTCACTTCTCAGGAGGAAAAATATCATGGGTGTCATCATTAGAACTTTAACTGCTCAGGAATCTATATATAGACAAGGCTAACAACTTCTTTAAAAATCATAAGGTTAAAATAACCTGCACACAGACCCGTCCAGCCGTTAAGGGACAGCGGGGAGCATGTGGGCAGGGACTGTGCTCGCCTCCAGGTATCTGGTGGGGAACGCTGAGCCGGCCCTGCCGAGCCCCTGCCCCTCCCCTCCCACCCAGGACTACCTGGCCCCTGAAATCGACACTTTCTATTTTTAACTTCCAGCAGGGAAAATGTCCACCGCACCATTTCTTCATTTTTAAAACAGAACCTGCCCCCCTAAGCCGACAGCACACAGCCAGCTGCACCCGCAGAGGACGCCTCCTGACCCCAAACAAGGCCCTTCGCAAGCCGAGTGGGGTGAGCTCCGGTGGGGCCCCTGAGCAGGGAGAAGCAAAGCTGGGACAGGCCCGGGAGGCGTCTGCAGCCAACCGCTGCAAAGGCCGGCAGGATGCCCAGGGCGCAACATCCCGCTGTGCCGCCGCGCCTGGCACGAGTGTGGGGGCGGGGCCGCAGCCCACCCAGGCACGCAGTCTGCCTGCACCCTCAATCTGCCGGGACCACACCATGCACTGGGATGGTGCAGCAAGATTCCTGGGGAGCAGGGCCGCTGCCGCGGCAGGACGCGGCGCAGAGGAGGAGCCGAGGAGGCGCCCAGCCGCCCACACCTGAGCTACTGCCCCACCCTCCCTCCGTCTCTCCACCCCCGTCGGCTTGGCCTGCGTGTCCGCCGTGGGCCAGATGCCCGGAGAGGGCGCAGGGAGGCAACGATGCGCGCACGGTCCTCGCCCACAGCAGACCCCAACAGGGCGGCTGCAAGGGGAGAGGACCCGAGAGCGCGAACGAGGGACGGGGTGAGCCTGATCCGCCCGGGGCAGCGAGAGGCCCGTCAGCCCTCGAGGCGGGGCGGAGGCGGCGGAGCCCGGAGCGGCCAGGCAGAAGGCGCATACAGGTGCTCTCCAAGCCTCCTGCGGGACAAAGGCATCTCGTGAGGCAGCAGAAAGCCAGTTTGGGGGGAGATGCCAAGGCCCCGGGCACCCCCCAGACCGCACACCTCACCCTTCGCAGAGTGGGGGAGTGGAGGGGCCCGCCCCACGCGGGGCACCCACGGCCGGAAGGCCCCGGCCTGAACTCTCCCCGCCAATGGTTCGCTCGTCCCCCTGTTCTCCCGCGTGCTGCCGACTGTCCAGAAGGCCCGACGGGCAGGGGTCTCGCCCCGCACTGAGCGCCCCTCGCGCACGGCCCAGCCCTCACCAGCCCCAAGCCTCAGAGCGGGGTCGCCATCCGCCCTCTCCAGAACCCTCCACACGAGCCAAGCGGCGACCCGGCTTTTCGTGGGGTCGAAGGTTCGGCTGCAAAGGAAAGGAAAAGGCAGCGGTGGGCGCCCTGGCCGCGGGCGGGCAGACGCGGCGCCAATGTGGCCGGGTCCAGCACGGCTGCTCCGAGAGCGGCGGGGGCGTCTCGGTTTCGCGCTTGGCCACCCGCTTTACGCAGCGGCCAGGCGGCCTGGGCTCGCCGCATCCTTCCTGCCCACCCACGCTTGGGGCAAGCGGGGACTGTCACGACCCACAGGAGCACTGGGGGGCTGTCTCGGGCGCGGGGCGCTTCTCATCTTCCCCAAACCACCCACAAATGTCTGCAAGAGCGAGGCTGCCTTGGTCCTGGCGCCCGGCTGGGCTGGAGGCGTCCGGAGATAACGGGGTGCAGAGCGCCCTCTGGCGTTTTCCCCTGGAAACAGCAGAATTGCGTTTCCCTCCCTTTGCTGCTGGATCTGACATTCAAAAAAAGAAAGAAAGAAAGAAACGCAGAATTTTAGAAATGACATTCTACGGCGCCGTCCCCCCGTGTCTGAAACTGGCTTATTTGTTGTGGAGAAACACCAAGCCTGTCCCGTCTCCTCGCCTACAATGAAAGATGTTACTTAGCCCGGGACTCTCTTACCCTGAACCGTCGCAGACGTCTCTTCAATTTTATGTTTAAGGAGAAGTAAAAGGTTTACCCGGGAGGAGGAGTTTGCATCGTCTGCAATTGATTTTGTTTTTATTGATTATAGGTCAGTGCAATCACCAAGGAGAAATATTTAACAAGTTTCTAACTCCCGATATTTCCAGAACGATTACACATTTTATTAATCAAGGTCACAGTCACCTCGTTTTACTGGTGTCAATGAAAACCCGACGCTGTGTGTTAATTAAGAATCACCATGGCGATGAGAACCAACCTCTTCCAGCCGACGCCGCGCGGCCAGTGGGTGCCGAGCGCCCCCTGCTGGCCGGACGCCGCTGCTGCGGGGCCGTCCACTCCGCTCTGGTGCCCCTCAAATTCCATTCGAACCGGGGCCCAGCCCTCGCGGAGATACAGCCTCAGGCCTTATATTCAAATCTTGGCAGTAAAAATTCATCAAAGCTTTATTTGTCTCTGTATGAATCGTGTTCCAATGCCGTGCTGTTCTTGATTATTCAAATGCCATTTCAAACAGGATCGCCTCCCTGAGAAAGAAAACGTGCAGGCGCAAGTCACGGACGGCATCTGAGTCTGACCTGCCCGTTCGGCATGGGGGGGCATTGCTGTTTTTCGCCGAGCAGATCCAGGACCCGGCTGGCGCAGGTGTTTCATCCTCAACCAAAACTTAAACAAACCCAAAGCGCGCGAGCCGGACACCGACGTGATCGCAGGCGCGCAGGGCAGGGGCCAGGGCCAGCCCCGGGAGGACGGCCAGCAGGCAGGCCGCGGGAAGCCACGGGCGCCGGCCGGCGGTTCTGAGCCCAGCCCGGTTGGGCCCAGCGCTGTGGGGTTCCATGAGGCGCCCCGCGGCGCCGTGGCCCCCGTAGCTCTGGCTTCGCGCCCCTCCTCAGTCGGGTCCTCCGGCGAAGTGCGTCGTGCTCGCCCGGGCCTCCACGCCAGCAGAGCGAGAGGGCGCCCCCGGGAGGCCGGCAGGGCGAGCCCGTCAGCCGAGGAGCGCCGCGAGGCCCTCACCACGGCTGTGCGCACACAGACGCCACTCTGGCGCGGAGCGACCGGACGGCTGGGGCCGCGGGGCCTGGGCCCGGCGCGGGCTGAGGCTGCCGGCGGGCAGGGCCGCGGGCCTTGCTGGAGGGGGCCGAGGCGGGCGCGGAGGACACTGTCCTCCCAGATGGCGTCCACGTGCAACGAACAGAAAGTGGAAACTCGATTCAGGAAGCCCCGTCACTCCCGGCTTCCGTCGTGCCCGGGGCGGGTGGCGTCTACCCACAGCCCGGCAGCCACCTCCGAGGGCGCGCGGGCCTCCCTCCACACGGGGCCCTGTCCGCGGCTTCCCCAGGGCCAGGCACCCTGAGAGCCGCAGCGGGGTCCGCCCCCTCCCCGGGAGGGCGGGGCCTGAGCAGCTGTGGCGCGTTTGGCTGAGCGAAGGGCAGCGAGGCAGGCGGGGAAGCGTCTCCCTTGCCCCACCGGACCGGAGTTAAACGGCTGCGCGTCTGGGCCTGCTGCTCTGACCTCCAGCGGCGCCTGCCCCATCGGCCCCACGAACGCAGTTGTGGCATTTTAGATCTTTAACGGTCGTGACAGGAAGAGACACCGCAAAATACTTTTTTTCACTTAATTTCTTTTTCCACTGCATGATTTTGTGTTGAGGTGACGTTGGTTTACAGCACTGTCCGTGGTTTAGGGGTGCAGGTTCCCGCCTCTGCAGATATCTGTCACCCCACCACACCCGCCACCAAAGCCCCAAGAATCCCCCACCCCAGTCCATGGGGACCCCCTTGCCCCCACACCCCACTCCCCTCCTCTGTGCTGCGGGAGCGAACACGCACGTCTCTGCCGCCAGCCGTTACCCACATCACTGAGAAAAACTCCACCTGCGAGAAGTGGCTAAGTTTAGGTGCTCACATGTCCCGCACCCCGAATCTCGCAGCGCCTCTGACAGCCGTGTTGCCATGGCAACCCCACAGCCCGCCTTGGAGGCGATGGTCTTCTGACAGCAGAACATCAGCACACGGTGACCTCGGGACGCGGTGACCATCACGTCCAGCAGACACACTGAGAACCCGCAGGCCAGGAAGGGACCACCTCTTGGTAGTGTCGCAAGATGCAAACAGAGTGCAGGGTACTTAGAGAACTTGAGGGTTTTCACTGGAGGCTTAGGTGGGGCTTAGAAGCAGGAACCGGGCAGAGAATGGTCAGATTTCCTCGTCATTAGCAAAATAGCTCTGAATGGGCAGCCAGGCGAGGCGGGTCTCCGAGCAGTCACGACGGTAAGCGCCGTCACTGATTTCCTTTTCTTCTCCTTTGCTTGCTTGTCTTTGCTTCCAGAGGCAGCCATTTCTTGACGCACACACCTAAGCTCCTTTTATCTGGCTCCGGCCCCAGAGGACACAGGGCGAGGAAGAGCGCCCGGTACGGCCTCCCGGTCAGGGTCAGCCACATCGTTCTCTTGGACGTGACCCCACTTAACCAGTGACATTCAGGCTGGCAAGGGACAGGCATACAGGTCACAGGACACCTAGCCTGCGTTCACGGTGAGTAACTGAAAGTTGAATGCAGATAAAATTTAACACTTTGTGTGCTGGCGCCCTTTCAATTTACCAGCCCTCGGGCCGGCCATTTTCTGTGCCACCGCATGGATGGTAGAAGCATTCAATAAACACACACAGCTCCTGAACTGCTGGATATTAAAAAAACTGTCATATCTCTCATAAAACACCTCACACTTTCACCAAAACAATGTGTAAAGCTTCTAGACTGAGAACGATCCAAGAAATAGCTCCTAATAGTTCCAAATAAATCCACCGTGGTGTGAAAAACCGGAGACCAGATGAACACGTATTAATACGTGAGCGGCCACCTGATACTGGTGACAGAAACACGTACTAATATGTGAGCGGAGCACAAAGTGTTAAGAAGGGAATAACACAAAAGACGCTCTTTTTATGAGCATCCAATATCTTGCCAAAATTTAGACGGACACAAGATTGTGATGAGGACTAAGTGAGAAAAGATAGAAAGGGACTGCCCTTTTCAATGATACAAAATTTCTGCACCATTCTAGATTTCTACGCGAAATTTCTTTTTTTTTTTTTAAGATTTATTTATTTATACATACAAGCTGGGGTACAGGCCAGAGGCGTGGGGTGGCGAGAGGGTTCACCAGGGACAGAGCAAGGAGCAGAACAGGCAGATCAGAAATACACTGCTGAGGGGAGCAGCGGGCGAGGCAGGAGAGGTCTGCCGCACCATGTGGGATTCTCCCTGGCTGGGCGTCGAACTCACATCACCGCTGCCGACAGCTCCACGGCGCAGCGCTTAACCGCTGCGCCACCAGGGAGGCCCTCTACGCAAAATTTCTAAAGGACAAAATCCTCACAAGTCTCTTCCCATCAGCACGGCGGGTCTCCCCAGCAAGTGCCCTACACGCGAGCCCATGGTGGTCTCTCCTGCACAGCTCCCTCGGGACATGGCTGCCTCTTGCGCCTGCCCCCGCCCCTGTAGCATCTCCTGCCCTTCCAGCTTCTCCCCCACCTGGATAAAGTCCAGCTTTCTTTCGACAGTGAACTTAAATATCACACATTTCACACCTGTCTCCAGAGCCCCGGTCACGCTGAGGGCGGTCTTGATGGGCAAGAGTCTCCCCTAGCAGCTGCCACACAGTGGGGGACTGCTCTCAAACTCGCCTCTCCCCTGCCGCCCAGTAGCCCCAACACCAAGGCCGAGGCTTTCTGGGCCCTGAGACTCCCAGTGCTTTGAGGTGTGGCTGGACGATCTTTCACCGACTCTTACTGACTCCCGTTGGAGAGTTTAAACTTCCCGTGCGACAAGATGCTGCCCAGAAGGGGTTGGGGTCAATCTCCACAGTGGAGTAAATACAGTCTACGTGTGCGTTGTGTATTCAGGGACAATTTTTCAGAATTATTTCTGAAAAGGGGGCTTGATGGGACTTTCTTGATTGTCATAGGCCAAATGGAAAAGTATTGAGTCTTGAGAAAACAAAATTTACTCCTTCTGCGGACCCTGACTCGCCTGCGGGCTGTGTCAACCCAGAACAGTCGATTCTAATAAGGACAAATTCAGATATTCTGGCTACCCAAGCAAGGGAAGTGACAATATCCAATTTGGAGGATAAATCTCTCGAGCTGCAGGAAATATTTTCAATGGTAAACAATCAATAGACTGACGGTAAAAATAAAGACTGCATATCGAAAAGCACACCTTAGCCGGGAGGACAGGGCAAACGCCCGCGTGGACGGCCGGAGAGCAAGCTAGGAGCTGGTACACATCTCTCGGTGACTTCTGGGAGAACTGAGGCCGCTGCTAAAACCGAACAGCTCGTTCGACTCTGTTAATTCTATATGAATTACAGGTGAAATAATTCACTTATGATCACAAAGCAAGCCACACCTTAGCACACAGCGCTGTCCAGTTTCGCCTTCCAACAGTTTTAGGTCTGGTGGGAATGAGGACCCGTTTCCCCAGCCTCCCCTTCCTGTCCCCTCACCTGCGGACACTCGTGTCCTTCACCTGCGGGGTCAGCTGGCTCCCTCTGGTTAAACAAGAAGTAGAAGCAGAATTGGGTCACGCACACCGAGCAACACTCTGCCTCTCTGCAACGGAGAACCCCACATCCCGGGGAGCCGCAGGAGGCCGCGAGAGGGCAGGGCGCCCTCCCCGCCCGGGCGCTGCTGCCCCCGTCTCCCGGCCAGAGAACAGACAGAGGGAAAATCCACCTCGACCGGGCGAAGCCCGCTCGGCAGCGTCAGCCGCGACCTGCGGGGCGGCCCGCAAGGCCACGAGCCAGCAGGGGGCCCAGCACGGCCCCTCACTGCCGCCCGGGCTCCGCCCCGAAGCCCCCCCCCCCCGTCACTGCCCAGAGGGGCAGCGCTTCCAGCTCTGAGCATTCCGTA
Source organism: Scalopus aquaticus (assembly GCA_004024925.1). Classification (NCBI taxonomy): domain Eukaryota; kingdom Metazoa; phylum Chordata; class Mammalia; order Eulipotyphla; family Talpidae; genus Scalopus; species Scalopus aquaticus. The sequence goes on from PVIJ01005699.1 coordinate 51,236, forward strand.
GACAGACAGACGGCCGGACGGACACGCGCTCAATGGGCAGTGGCCATCTATAGACCCCTCAGTTCTGTTTTATGGTCTTTCCTGGCCACATTTCATCCTTGCATTTTTGCATTTTTTTAATCTAATTTTCTGGCCTCCTTAAATAGCACTCACCTACAAACACACACGAAGGAAGGAAAGATGAATAAAAGCCGCGCTTCTGCCCCCTGCACAGCTGCACCCCCACAATGAGGCCACCCCGGCGGGAGGTCTTCATGCAGGGGGCCTCCCCAGAGGCCACCAGAGACGCAGCACCCCTGCCTGGCAGCGCCTCCAAGCCCCAGCCCCAGTCTCTCCCGCCAGTGTGGCGCGGCTTTGTTGATGCCCTGTGGCTTCTGTTTTATTTTTTTTTAAAGATTTATTTATTTCTGCATACAATCTGGGGTGCAGGCCGGAGGTGGGGCGGTGAGAGGATTCCCCAGAGACAGAGCGGGGAGCAGAATAGGCAGATTTATTGAAACACACTGCTGAGGGGGCAGCGGGGAGACAGGAGGGGTCTGCCGCGCCCTGTGGGAAGCACCCTGGCCGGGTATTGAACTCAGGCTGCAGTGACTCTGGGGTAGCTTCACAGTGCTGAGACTTAACCCGTTGTGCCGCCAGGGAGGCCCGCATGTGGCCATCTTAAGTCAAAATCACCTAAATAGAGATCCTTTCTGGGAATACTTGTCAGTTCAACTTACTCTCCTAACACACTGTGACATTATGAAAATGATCTCAGGATGACGGAGAACCTGGGCGTGGCAAAGCAAGAAATGGGAAGCGGATGACATCAGATCTTCAAGGTCATGGCTTTCGTTTTGGGTATTTTAAGATTTATTCATTTATGCATGCAAGAGCTGGGGTTCAGGCCAGAGGTGGGTGGGGGAGGTGTCAGGATTCACCAGAGACCGAGTGGGGAGCAGAACAGGTGGATCCACTGAAGTACACTGCTGGGGGGGCAGCGGGAGAGGCAGGAGGGGTCTGCTGTGCTCTGTGGGAAGCTCCGTGGCCGGGGATCGAACTCTTGCTGCTGGGGCTGCGGACAGCTCCACAGGCTGAGACTTGACCCGTTGTTTTAAAGTTCTGTAAACACAAGCGGCTTTCCCAGAGTGGAGCCTGTCGCCCACGGCCCTCCGGTGAGAGCCGCGTGGTTTGAGCCCTGGCACGGCTCCTTTGTCCCCTGCAGCCCGCAAGAGCCCACAGCCCCGCGGGAGGGCGCTTCTTCCTCAGGCCCCGCGGCCAGTACGCGGCCGCACGGAGCCCGCCTGAGCCCCTGAGCGCGCCCTGGCCGCCCCGCCTGACCGCGGCTTTGCGCCAGAAGCCAGCGCCTCCCGCTCGCCCTGGGGGTCCTTCTGCAGGCGGGTGGTCAGGCTCGGGATTAAGTCTGAACCGCCGCTACATCTATACCGGGAGGGGGATCCCCAAACCTTCATCCAACTTTATAAGCCTCTCTAATAGGAACACTTTTTAAAAGTCATTTTATATTTTTCTCTTACAAGATGAATGTGCACAATTTAAAAATTAGGAAATCTGCCCGTGCGGAAGGAAGAAGTGTCATCGAGGCGTTTACCAGGTAAGTAGCACCGTGACATTTTATTATAAAGCTTCTCCTGTTTGAGGAGCTGGATGTGCTTTTAGAAATAGGAACAAAAATGACAAACGGGCGTGACCCTGTATCTCATGACATAATTTTTTTTTCTATTCTCATAAATATTCTTCTACAAGGTCACTCAGAAGGTCACGACGTAGTCAAAATCCACTGAAAGAACCAATCCCATATTGTCTCTTGTTGCTGTTAGTATAAGCAATATCTTAGCACAAGTTTTGCGCATAGCTACAATTCTTCCCTCAGGACAAATGAAAAAAGAATGACTAGATTGGAAGCTATATAAGTTTCTAATTTTAAAAAAACACATTGCTAAAATGCCTCAAGAAAGCTTCAATTTACCCTCGTACTTCAGTGCCTTTTCCAATAAAGGACACTACTTACTTGTTTAATATTTTATAATTTGATACACAAAAAGGACTTCTTTTTCATATCATTTCACATATTTTCATATACAGGCTTCACTTTGATTACCTGCAAAGGTGAACTTTTTTATGCTACAGGTCACTAATTTGACTATTTTATGAATTACCTGGTCAGATTTTTTGGGCAATTTTCCTCGATTTTTTTTTTTTCAGAACTAGAGATTCCCTTCCCATTTTTCATATACTTGTTGTCATTTTCTGATAGGTCTGTAAAAATTGCTTCCATGTGAAAAACATTAAAAATAAGTTGGCCTTCTACACATATTATAAATATTCACCTCTCATTTGTCTTTTTTAAAAGTCCAGAATTTTTTTCATTTAGTCATTCAGCCAACATTAATAAAAATTGTGTAATAAAATCAACCAAATTTTGCTTGCTGGTTTCTATCTCTGAAATCACACTTAGAAACAAACACTTTTCTAATATTAAGTAACTATTTGTTTATTTTCTTCCAATAATTTTATTTATATTATTATTATTTTTAATTGCTCCATGTGAACACTGAACAATGTATGGAATGGAGGTAAGACTATAAATGTAAATGTATTATTTTAATGTGGGGATGATTGTAACAAAGCCAGTCTTTGTCAAATTCATTCTTTCCTCACTGAGTAGAATACCACCCTCATCCCATAAAAAATTCTTCTCTATAACTTGTTCTGTTTCTGGATTTTCTGGCCTTGATGTCTTTCACCTCTTCTGCCATCATCAGCTGACTTTTATTTTCTTTGTATAGTTGTCTTTATCCGTTTCCTTTTTCTTTTCTTCAGAAAAAAAGTTTTAGCTCTTCTCTAATATTGTCCCTAAAATTAATTGTAGAAGCACTTTGGAAAACAGGAATTTCTATGGGAATTAAACGCTACTTAGAGTTTCACTTGGGGGGATTCCTCTGCGAGAATATATGAAGAGTTTGCCCCTAAGAGCACCAGCTTGAGGCATTTTCATGTTCCTCTGCTTGTGTGTAGTTCTCTTTAGAGAAAAACATTTTGCTTTTATTCCCAAGTATGTTCTACTCAGAGTTTTTGAAGCAGTGACGGATCACCGTGTCTCGACTCCAGGGGCGATCTCGGGCCCATTCTCGTGCGCAGGTTCTCCGGCGGGGTTTTCAGGACGCTGGACACTCGGGTGGGGATGGGGGGTGGTAAGGCCGTGAGACCAGACGCCCAACGCCCCGCCCACGCCCACGCCCACGCCCCGCCGCGGAGAGCGTCACGTGCAGCCCGCACCGACGATCTCGTTCCTCGCCCGCTGGGCCACGAAGCCGCAGCTGTCCCTGCGTCTTCCCTTGTGCTGTCCCGGCTCCCCGCACAGCACCGACGAGGAGCGACCCCCCGCACGTCCTGCCCCGCGAGTTCTCCGACGCACAGACCGAGGCGCACGACGGGGAGCAGCGGCCGCGCGAGCTGGGGCCCCGACTTCACTCGGCGTCGCTTCCCGCGTGTCCGCTGACGGAGGCCGCGCGGCCAGGCCCACTTTGGGACGCTGGTGACAGTCCCGGCTTGTCCAAACCTCAAGCCTCTTAGGCTGAAGAGCCAAAGCAGGGACAGAAACGTCAAATCGCCCGGAGACGCGCCTCTCGCAGCGTCGCACAGCGGGACGGGGTTCGCCCGCCGTCTCAGGGCCACGGGCCCAGGCGGCGGGGCGGTGGCCTAGGGTGTCCTCGGTCATTACTGCGTAAGAGCGCGGAGCACAGCGCGTCTGTGGCACAGAGAGGGAAGGCGCTGACTGTCCAGAGCGGGGCCCTACGGGCAGGAGAGTCTCTCGGGTCTTGCTCTGGCCACGGGCGGGTCCAGCAGCGGCTGCCCCACCGGCCCGCCCTTCACAGCGCGTGCTCCAGCGAAACCTGCACGGGTTGGAGAGCAGCGCCCCTTTTGTGCCATCACTCCCCTTGCTCGGGGGACTAGCCACGTCAGGAATGTATCGATGGCCCACACCTGTGCACATTCAGCGCCCCGGGAAAGCACGGCCAGTGCCCCGAAGTGCCCCTTAAAAAAAATAAAAAGCTGAACTTCCTCCAGAGGCCCTAACGCCCGCCAGCGTTGTCAAAAAGTGAGATTTAAGGTGGTCCCTGCATCCAAAGTGCAGCAGAAAAAGCTAGCGGCCATGTCCACTTCACAAGGCGTCAGTGGTGAGTCTGTCCTCACCTCCCCGGTCTGGGGGTGCTGGCCTCGCCTTTTGTCAATAGGGAGTTATGACACATACAAACTGGGGTACAGGCCAGAGGTGTGGAGTGGCAGGAGGGTTCACCAGAGACAGTGGGGAGCAGAACAGGCAGATCAGAAACACACTGCTGAGGGGAGCAGCGGCGAGGCAGGAGAGGTCTGCTGCGCCCTGTGGGAATCTCCCTGGCTGGGCGTCGAACTCACGTCGCCGCTGCCGACAGCTCCACAGCACAGCGCTTAACCGCTGCACCACCAGGGAGGCCGAGCCCCGTTTTTCTTCAACTGGATCCTTAATCCAGTTAGACAGAAAACCCCGTTTTTCTGGATCACGTTTATTATATCTGGAGACAATTGAGCTCCGAGCCAATTCTTGGAGCCGCACGAACTCCGCTATGTCTGCCGGATCACAGGGAATTAAAGTAACTCACGTGTGTCCACGGGCCGAGGGCCTCTGCAGAGCTCCCGGCGCCCACACGGCGTCTGCAAACGCCCCTCCGTGCGGACTGCTGGTCGACCCGTGTTACTTACCGCTGCGCTCTGTGATTCGCGTTACCGCGCGGCCACTGCCCTGCCAAGCGTGTTTGGACAAATGCACGCCCCACTCATCGTTCATAAACTTTAGTTCACTAAACACATTGTTTGCGGTAGTTTGCTACTACCAGTCAACGTAAAACGTATAAATACGTTTCCCACATACAATGTGTAAATAATGGCAGTTATCAGGTATTCAGGCTTGTATTTTTTTTAGTACTTTTTTTCTTCGTTCTGAGAGATGAGAGATGAGAAATTGTCCTGATCTGGTCGATAGAAAACAACTGTTCCATTTTTGCTTTTCTTTTGAAGCTTCTTTTTTGTGTCTGGTGATTTAGACAAATGTTTTGTGACTTTGCATATTGTCATAAACTAGTCTGGCATATTTGAAACCTTGGAAACTAATTTCCCATGCAGATACCTGCAGAAAACTTTGTCAGCCCAAATCAGACTTAGCTAATTATCCTAACTAGACTAAACTCATATATTCCAGCTATTTAAGCAAGAATGATAACAGCAGCTGATTAGAAGGCAACAGAAGGCAACTCTGCTGAGCTGTGGGATGTATGATTAATGCTAAAGTTTCTGTCAGAGTGACTGTAAAAACAAAAGATACCTACTAAAGACCAGGCATTTTTGCAATTCAATAAAACACTCATTACCTTGGAAGAAATTCTTATGAACTCATCTGAGATAAAACTCCTATTTTAAAGATTTTCATACTTTCAGTGTATACTTGCAGTTGAACTTTCTCTTTGTTCAAATCAACAATTACATCTAGGTGATATAATGCATGGGTGTGGCTTATTAATATCTCGAATGTATGTCACCAAAAGGTTATTTCTATGATGTTTATAGAAACCAGTGGATGGAATTATATATCATAAGCATTTCTAAGTGATAACCTCAACTAATTCATGTTTTAGGAACCAATTTGTATGCTAAAATTCATCAAAATCATTTTACTGAGCATCTATTTTCATCATCTCATTGATTACTAAGTACTATAGCAACCTAATGCAAGAGTCCTTTTCCTAACCCACAAATTATCTAGAGATTTAATTTCAAGTTCATGATCACTCAAATTTGTGAGAAGAATTTGGAAAGTAATTATTTGAATGTTTGGTTATGGAGTAGGTAAACATTTGTAGATAGATAAATATTTGAGAAGAATTAGTGAGCAGGGGCCTCCCTGGTGGCGCAGCAGTTAAGCACTGCGCTGTGGAGCTGTTGGCAGCAGCGATGCAAGTTCCACAACTGGCTGAGGAGATTCCTCCAGGGCGCAACAGACCTCTCCTGCCTTGCCCACTGCTCCCCTCAGCAGTGTATTTCCGTTGATCTGCCTGTTCTGCTCCCCATTCTGTCTCTGGTGAACCCTCTTGCCACCCCACACCTCTGGCCTGTACCCCAGCTTGTATGTATAAATAAATAAATCTTAAAAAAAAAAAAAAAGAATGGGGCCTCCCCGGTGGCGCAGCGGTTAAGTGCTGCGCTGTGGAGCTGTTGGCAGCTCGATACGAGTTCGACTCCCGGCCGGGGAGAATCCCACATGGCGCAGCAGACCTCTCCTGCCTCGCCCGCTGCTCCCCTCAGCAGTGTATTTCTGATCTGCCTGTTCTGGTCCCCGCTCTGTCTCTGGGGAACCCTCTCACCACCCCACGCCTCTGGCCTGTACCCCAACTTGTATGTATAAATAAAAAAAAAAATCTTAAAAAAAAAAAAAAGAATGAGTGAGCAAAAGAATCATTGACAAAATTTCATAGTCACCTGAAAGTAACTGACAAGTACTTGAATAAAAAGGGGCTGAATGTTTCTCTAAGCAACATCTTATTGCTCGTATTAAAACAATGTTCCCCATTAGGGTTAGAAAAAAGTAGATTTTATTAATGAAGGCACAAAATCATCTCTAAAATTATGTCATGGATAACTGATTTTCCATATTGCATCAATCTTATTTCATCTATTAAAACATCTGTAATACAATTAAAATGAGCCGGTCCTAAATACTTAAATGAAAGTAGAAAATAATAACGGAGCTTAATTAAAGGATCAAATGCAGACTCTTGTATCCAGTTGCCATGGAGTCCTCATGCCATTTCTGCAACAAAAGATTTCCCTTTGTGTCCCTTAACCAAGAAAAGTCTTAATCAGATAATAGTCTTCTATAAAGAATGGATTGTATACATCTGCCCCCCGTGTGGGTTTGGTCAACCCACTATTACTTGGGTCAATTTATTATGCCAGCATGCCCTTATTTTCCTAGAAGCTGGCAGACATCACACCACAAAAGGCACGGCACTGAGGTCCAGGCTACAGACCACGAGGTCACTGTGAAGAAACAACTTTGTCAGAGAGAAAAGGACACTGAGTATAAAAGGGGGAATAGAAGAGCTACTGGCTGCTTGTACCATTTATCCTCTTGATTTCAGAATAGCATCAATCCACTCCCCTCCATCTTTTGTCAAAATGTCAAACTGGTGAAAATAGATTCCCACCATATCAGAGATTTTCCAGTGGTGACGAAAACCACACACCTCCTCTCAGCCAACAGGAAATCATCCCAATATGATAGGTTTTAAAGGAAATTTTTAAAACAAATGTGCCATCATTGTTATGATTTATATTTTATAAATGCATTTTCAATTTTCCTCATTCACTCTTACATTGACGATAGGTTTGATATTCCTGTGCTTGTCCAGCTCTCCCTTTCAGACACCTCCTCTCTGTTCCTTTGAATTTCTCAATGCCATAAAAGTCTCAGATCTGTGTATCTGGAAGGAATTTGCAGCCCGCTGCTCTTTCCCCTCCTGCTTTCAGGACCCAGTAAGTGACCCTGTCTCTCCTTTCGGAGGTGTTTCCAAATTGAGACTCTACAAGCATCTAGAATGACAGGAAAAGAAACAAAAGGGGCCTCTGTTTAACCTGTGACTATGTGAAACCCTCACATCACAGAGCAAGGAGAGAAAGCAGCTTGGGGCTTTGGAAATGGCGAGGGGACCCTAACTCCAAGTGTGGACTCAACACGCTGTAAACACCTCAGGCGGCGAACCTCAGGGGGGGCTCTGCGGCCCCTCCACCCAGGCTCCCCTTCTTTCTGTCCTCTTACCCCCCACGCTTCATCTCTGATGCTTCCAGTCCTTCAGCCCTCCCTACTAATAACATAAAAAACTTCCATACTCATTCATAAAGTGTGGTTCATTATTTTCTTTAATCCTCTTAACAACAGGTATTACTATGCCCATGTTAGAGATAATGAGACTTGGAGGAGCTTAGAGACTCACCGAAGACCACAGAGCTAGGACTTCTGACATCGAGGACGAGAGCAGAGGCTGTCCGCACTCACATCGACCACCTTCATCTCCCATCTACCATGTACGTAACAAAAACGCAAGTCCTTCTGAAAGAAGCCAGCATAGCCGCCCGCCAATCAGGAAGGTGAATTTTGGAGGAGCATAAACTGTATGTGAGAAACGTGTGTTCCACTTAATAAAGTGGTACAAGCTGTTTGCATATAACCAACAGGAGTGGACTCAGGACGCAGCCCACAGCAGCACCCCGCAGGCCTTGCAGGAGAGCGAGGCCAGGGACAGGCGGAGCGGGGGGCAATTCACGGAGATGGTCCCTGGCAGCTGGAAAAGTTGGGAGGAATGAGGAGCACCCGAGCTCAGAAAACAGGCTCCCAGCACTGCACATGGCAGCCTGTAGTGTCCATCCCTCCCTCTAGTGGTGCCAACCAAGCCTCAGCAGACACCCCATCTCCCGCAATCCGCGCTGTATGGATAGAGACCATGGTTTTTCCAGCTATCTCAACTGCAAGGACCGATGCACGACTGTGAATCACCGAGTGTACCAAGAGCAGCAATGCACGAAAAACCACACACAGTAAAGGGGAGGGGAGGGTCGAGGAGTGCGGAGAATTCCAAAGACAACTTTCCAGAGAGCAAAATGGACGCACCCAAGTAAGGGAAGGTCATTGTGTACAGAAAGAAGAACAGGTGCTTAGGAAAAAGGAACAGTAAGAGATGATGGAACAGAAAAATGGCAGCCATAGGACAGACACAGCATTTTTTTTTTCAGGGTCCACATTCTCCTCTCCGACGTCAGAGCTGCTCCCCACATCCACACCGACACAGGCACACACCCTCTCGCGTGTTCAGACGCTTTCCTCACTGCTCTACCTCTGTGCAGTCTTCACTGCCCGGCCTCCAAGCAGCCCACCATCCTGTGTCCACATCTTCTACAGGCTCATCATGCAAATGCTTGTCTTGTGGTCCTCAGCAGGCTGCTGTTGAGGCTACCTGGAGACTGTGTTTAAAGACACACCGTAACTACCCTCGGCCACTTATGCCAGATGCAACATTGACATTCTCTTAAAAGCTCTTAGGATGATTCAGGGAGAAAAACTGCCATTACCTGCTCCTGTTCCACAAAGGGCTAATTATTACTCAAACTCTGTGCCCCCCCCCCAAACATCTGTCACCGGGAAGCAGCTGTGTTGCTAAGGACCATGCCCAGCCTCTGGGTGTCAAGGCAGGGCTGGGTGATTGTCCTCACCATTAACATGTAGACTGAGAGGCTCCCTGGGAGAGAAGTTAACAAGGAGGGGTGTGTCCCCTTCTCACCCGGATAGTCAAGCCCCGTGAATTTTTAGTTGACTGAATCTAAGAGTGACAAGTAATTTTAAGTCCCTTGACCATCGAGCTGGCCCCCAGCCCAAATATATTACAAAAAGCAACGTTACAGTTTCTGCATCCCTGTGGCTGACCCTCATGGAATTCTCGGTCACCAGGAAGTCGGCTCAGAGACACAATGTGTCCTCATTACAGAAACACAGCAACGTGAGGCATCACGCCACCCCCTGGGATCCCAAACCCACCGCTAAGTTCTTCACGGAGAAAGAGAACCCCCAGCACTGTCTGGGAGGCTAGAGGGCTGGGGAGCGGCCGCAGGTCTGTAACTGGGGGGCAGACAGGAGGCAAGAGCTCTAGTGAGAGGGGGAGGCCCGGGGAGGGGCCAGAGGAGGGGGCGGGTGGCCGGAGCGGCAGAAGCGGCCCGCGCGCAGTTCGGCCGCAGCGTAGGCCCCGCCCGCCGTCCCCAGCGGCTCTACCTGGACACCAGGAGCAGCTGCGTGAGCTTCGGGGCGGCCCGCCTCGCCCTGGGAGGGCCTGGCGACCCGAGGCCCAAGCTGCGGACCCCTCCAGAGTGGGCTCGCCGCCGCCCCGGGCAGCTCAGGAAGCCCCCGGGGTGTTTCCCAACGGGCCGGGTTGCGGGTCAGCCCCAGGCCAGCGAGGGCAGAGGCCCGCCCCAGGCCCACCCGCGCCCTCGGACTTCGGGTCCCTTCTGACCCGGCCGCTGAGTGGAAGATATGCGGGGGGACGAGCGCCCCAGTCCCGCCCGGGCAGCGGGCCGGCGCCCCGTCCCAACACCGGGCCGCACCGGCCAGGGGCGCAGGCGGGGCAAGGAGCGAGCGCCCAGGGCCGCCCCGCGGAAGCCCAGAGCCGCATGCGCAGAGCGGAGTCCGCAGGGGCGTCCCGGCGCGCAGGCGCGGGGGTGGGGGCGCCGGGAGCACCCAGCACCCGCCCACAGGCCCGACGGGGCGTCCCGCACAGCCGCGCCCCGGGGTCGCCTGCGCTCGGGTCTAGAACACACTCCGCATCCGGCTCCCACCCTTCCACCTCCGGAAAATGGGAGTTTGCTACCTCTCAGTAATGACGAAAGTGACCACGAAGTTAAACTTTATTCAGGTGAAATATTTGCATAAAAAAAAATAGGTCGGTCTTTGTCCGGAGTCTGGAACAGCTTCTGGAGCGGGGTTGGCGTGAAGGCGCCTCTCGTGGGTAGCGAGGTGGGTAGCGAGGTGGCTGCGGACGCCCGCGAGGGGCCTGGCTTGCGGAGATCCTCGCGGGGAGACGCAGCGTCGGACGCCCCCTCCCACCCCGGCCGCCTGGGACGGAGCTTGGACCGGTGACCTGGCGAGGGCTGACCATCACCTCCGGGCCACAGAGCACCCCCAGCCTCCGCGCGGGCAGGCCTGCAGCTGTGGCATCGGAGGGCCGGGGAGCTGTCCCCTCGCTGTCCCCTCCGCGACAGAGCCCCGGGCCCGAGCTGTATCCCCGCGTGACCAACCAGCCACAGAGCGGCTGCCGCGTTTCTGCACCCCCCGCCGCTCCAGCAGTTCACCTCCCAGGCAGGCGGCGGGCTGGGAACTCTGACCTGCAGCGGGCCGGACAGAAGCACAGTGACCTGGACTTGGACTTGGGGAGCGAAGCGGGGGGCGGAGAAGGGCATTGTTGGAACCCCCATTTGCGGCCAGCAGGACGGCAGCACTGGACCGTCCAGCAGCGGAAGCCCGTGTGAGAACGGGGCTCCCGACTCTGGGGCCGACCTCCCGGGTTGCCTGACCTGGTGCGAGGGCGCGAGGGGCCGGTGTGAGAGCGCGGTGTGCGAAGGTGGCCGCGGCTGGGAAAGATGAGACGTGGGTTTAAATCCTTTCCTGCAGCCAAAGCGCAGCAGCTGAGTGCCCGAGCTGAAGTCGTGGGCCCACTCAGCCCCTAGCCAGCCTGACCCTGAGGGTCAGTAACTGGACACTTCCGCAGTTCCGTGCAAGAACGGAAGGGTCCAAAGCAGAATCGTCAGCCCGCCAGTGCTGGCGGCCTTCGGGAGAAAGAAACCAGGTATAAAGCAGGAAGACGTGTCTCTCCAGGCCAGAGTCAGAGATGCACACTCCACGCACAAATCTGAACCTTGGACTAAGATACTCAAGTTTCAAACCACACAGCTGAGCAGTAGCGTGAAATCGCCACTAGGTGGCGATGATACGGTTGACGTTCCCTGGCCAGGCTCATTTTTAAAAGGGAGTAAATCCACAGAAATTGCAAGCAGCTTTTTAGTACACGTTTGTTTTAGAAATATGAGAAATCATTTTAGGGACAACTGAATCGACAGCAGGATGTGCAATGTCTGATTCAATGTCTGTTCACTTCTGGATTTTCCCCCGTGCACTGAGACAACGGATGCAACTCCAGTTTCTAAACAGCTCTCATCACAGACAAGTCTTTTTAAAAATGCAGACATGTCATGCAGATAACAGGAATCATGGAGAGCTAAACGACTCTTCCAAGTGTTACAATTCTAAGGAAGGCACTCTAAAATGCGAAGTTCTCCAATGGAAAAAATAAACATTTTTTAAAACGACAGAGAACAATTACTTGTTTTAATTGAGGGACAGCACACAAGTCTATGGAGATACTGTGCTTCTGAATCACAAGTTACTATTCACACAAAGTCTTCACAATGCCGCAAATAACAAATATATAAACTCTGACTTAATGATTTGTTGAGGAAATAATATCTTTTTTACAAGTGTCCAAGCAATGATGCAATTCCTTAGAATCTGGCACTTTCCATAATTAATTCTGCTTTCTTCACAAGACAGGTCACCACCTATGGCTTCTTTTGAAATAATAAAAACTTTATTCATCTCTTCTTTTCTCATCAAATAAAAGGGGAAGGTATGACAAACTTTTTCAAATTATACACATTTTCAAATATACAGTAAAAAAATAACATTCAAATTCCCAGGACGTCCCCCCGGGTGAGGCGGGGCTCCTAGCATCACATATAATAACATTACGAAACCTGTGCTCTAACTAGATGAATAAATAATAAACCTATATGGTTAACCAATCCAGAATATAATAAAAAAGACCCAACTAAAGCAAGCCTAGTTATTCCCTTTGTATAAATAACCTAAAGTTGCCGAGCTTTCCAACGCTTCGTTTCCTGATAGATCAGAGTATCTGCAATATATCCGCACCCCTAGATTCCTCATGAATTTAGCAATCACTTCCTATAGACTTCATTGCCCCGAAATTCTCCTTCTTGCCACCCAGATGTAAGAGAACAGAGTATGATTTCCAAGTCACTTCCCTAATTCATGATCCAGTGGCTCATTATTTGACATATTACAGATCACCCTGAAATCACCGTAACGTGTCACCCCATCAGCACAGAGAGACACGAAAATGACCGCCGCTCCAGGCGGCCAGCACAAGCAGGGATGGCCGCGGCGGCCCTCCCACACCAGGCGAGCACAGGCGAGTGCCTTCTGCTGGAAGGCTGGGCCGCTGCTGGGGAGGGACCCCGGGGGCTGTTGTGTTTGCACGGGCAGCTTCCGATCATCTGCACAGAGCGGGACGGAGATGACGCCAACACGACGTCAAGCCACTCGGACACACCTTTAGTCCGCACTTCGCAGGACATGGCTGAGAACGCAGAACACAGAGGAAACGAAGCCCCCGGGCACAGGCCAGGCTCCCCGGCTCCCCGGCGACGCGAGGGCGGTCACTCACTGGCGCTGGCCACCTTCTGTTTGTTCCTGATGGTGGCTCGGAGCTTGCGGATCACCAGCCTGTCGGGCAGAATCATGTCGCCTTGCTGCTCCAGGTAGTCCAGCAGATTCTCGGTCCACTGGAGCGCGGCCGCGTGGTCGATGTGCTGCTCCGGAACCAGCTCCGCCGCCGCCTCCTCGTTGTCGCTGGACTCGTCCGTCTGGCCTTGCGCCCTGCGGATGATGTCGCTGTCCGTCAGGACCTCGTAGCCCGGCTCGGTGCTGTCCACCTCCAGCCACCTCTCCAGGTGCTCCGTGGTGACGGTTTCCAGCCCTTTGGTGTGCTGCAAAATGCTGGCCACTGTGGCCACCGAGATCTCCTCCCCGGCAAAGTCCAGGCCTTCCTTCTCCTCCAGGGCCGGGAGGATCTTCTTCCACGCGCGGCTGATGGAGGCCGGCGCGACCCGATTCCAGGCCACCGCCACCTCGTAAAGTGCGTCCAGCAGAGTGAGCTTCTTCCAGAACGACTTCAGGTCGTTGCCCTCGTCCAGGTTGTTCTGGAGAAGCCCGGCCCGGTAGTTCCTCTTCATGGTGGCGACCACCCCCTGGTCCGAGGGCTGAAGCGAGGAAGCCACATGCGGGGGCAGGTACTTGGCAAAGATCTGGCCGTCGTCCGACCTCAACACGTTCTCGTTGGGGTGCGTGGGCGAGTTGTCCAACAGGAGCACGGCCTTCTCCTGCAGGCCTTTGGACCGCAGGTGCTCGCGGACCTGCGGCACGAAAATCTTATCAAACCACTGCCGGAAAATGGAGAGATCCATCCAGGCCCCCTTCTGGCTGAAGTAGGAGACGGGCAGGTTGGCGGTGTCGGTCGCCTTGAAGGAGCGCGGCTTCTTGGCCTTGCCCACCACGCAGAGCTTGAGCTTGTGGAAGCCGGTGGCGTTGGCGCAGCACAGGACGGTGACGCGCTCCTCCACGGCCCCGCGCCCCGCGAGCGCGCACTTCCCTTTGGCCGCGGAAGTCCTGGCGGGCAGGCACTTCCAGAAGAGACCCGTCTCGTCGGCGTTGTAGATCTGCTCGGGCTGCAAGTTCTCCCTCTGGACAAAGTCCCGAAAGTTGCTGCAGAACTCCTCCACCGCGCTCTCGTCCCCGCTCAGGCGCTCGCTGCGCAGGTTGATCTCCCGGATGCTGTGCCTCTGCTTAAAGCGCGTGAGCCAGCCGGCGGAGGGATTGAAGTCGCCGTCCATGCCCAGCGCGTAGAAGAAGAACTCTGCCCTCTTGGCGCAGATGGGCCCCGACACCGGGTTCCCCTTGGCTCGCTGCTGGTTGAACCACTCCAGCATGGCTCTGTCCAGCTCCTCGTACATGGACGGCTTCATGGACTTCCTCTTGGCCAGCAGGCTGGTGGAGTCGGAGCTGCTGGCGTAGGTGATGATCTTTTCCTTGTTTTTCCTGATGTCCCGGACCGTGGTCTCCCCGATGCCGTAAATCCCGGCCAGCTGCTTGGAGGAGCCTCCGTCTTCCAGCTTCTTGATGATGTCCAGCTTGTCCTTGATGGTCAGCACCACGCGCTTGCGTTTCCCTGACATGGTGCCGCCCGGCTGGGGGCTCGGCCCACCCTCTTCCAAAAGCCCCCCGCCGCCCTGCCTCGCTGTAACCCCGCTGCGGGGACTGGCGGGGAGCCGGCCGGGCCGGGGCGCAGGGGAGGAAGTTTGGGGGGCAGGCCTTTAACTTCGAGGGGCGGCGGCGGCGGCCCGGCCCCCGCGGTCACCCGGGGCCCTGCACGTGCCTCACAGGCCCGGCCCGGGCAGCGGCGCCCGAGACGCCCGCGGCTCCGCGCGCCCTGCCCGGGGACCCCGCTGACCCCGCCACACCCCAAAGTTCAGCGCGGGGCGGAAGAGCGGGATCGGGCGCGCCCCGCCCGGGGGGCACCGCCGCCGGCCCCCGCGCGGACCGGCCCAACCCTCGCGCCCGTCGGCCCCGCTCCCACCTGGGTCGGAACCGGACCGCCGCGCTCCCCGCCTGGCGGGCCGCCGCGCTCCTCCCCGCGCTCCGGAAGCGCCCCGCCCGCGCCCGAGGCGGGACTTCCCCCGGAAGGGGCGGTGCGGGCACCTGCGCGGCGCGCGGAGGCGGAGGCGGAGGCGGGGATGGAGGCGGGGGCCGGTGAGGCGCGGGCGGCGCGGCGGGGCGGGGCGGGGCGGGGACTGCCAGACGCGGCGCGCCCGGACCCCGCGGGCTGCCCTCGCCTGCTGGGCGGGCCGGGGTTCCGGGGCCAGCCCGGGCGCTGCGGGTGGCGGCGCTGTCCTGGGGCGGCGCTCCTGGGGGGCTCCGCGGGCCGCGCGCCCTCGGGGAGCCCGGGACCTGCCTGCGCCCCGCGGGGCGGCGGGGATCGTGCTCTGGGCGCGACTCTGGCTCGCGGGCGCCGTGCGCCCCTCACGCATCCGGCGAGCGCGGGAGCCGCCTTCCTAGTTGCGCATTAGCGGGCCCGCTGGGCGGGGTGGGTCCGGGCGGGGTCGCGGGGTGTGGGCGGGGGCTCCGGGGGCGCCGGCCGGCCTCGCCGCGTGGGCTCGTGCTTGTTTCCCCTTCCTGCTGCTGTCGGTGGTGCTCGGTGTCCCAGCCCACGGGGCGCCGCGACGCGCGTGTGCGCCGCGGTGTGATCAGCTGCGTTCGAGTCTCTCCCTGTAGCCCCGAAATCAGGTATTGGGGTGGCGTGTCGGAGTGTCCCCGGCCTTCATCAGATCGTGCGCTCCTTGGGCGCCGAGACCGGGGCCGGCGCGAGTGTACATTCGGTTAATCGCTTCTTGGGTGGGCTCAGATTTCCACGCCAAACTGCTAGCTGAAGGGGAACCTGAAGGGGGGTGATGTTTGCAAACACGGACGCGTCGCTCCGGGGGAATTTCAAGGAACTGCTGGGGTTCTGCTGCCTTTCAAATCGTCATCTCTAAATTGCCGCCTACAGCGCTCATAGGGCAAGTGAGTAGGCGATTCCTAGAATGAGTCTTCTCCGGGGATGAATTAACCTCGGCGTCTTGAAGACGCGGTGTTTCCTCTGCTGAGAAACTCGGGTGGCCTCGCCTAAGAGCCTTGCGTTGTGGGGCTACTGCGTGAGGGAAGCAGCACGGATTATCGCCTCCAACTTGCATTGTTTACCAGATGGCGCAGCTCTGCGCGCCCCTGAGGGTACCGCCCTCGAAGCGCAACGATGCGTAGTAGTGATTCTGCTTTCACTTTCTGCGTGCTGTCTGCGTGCTCTCTTTGCTTTTCTCTTGGCCTGACGAAGAGATTGCAGCAGCTTGATCAAACCCTCGTGTCAGGAAATGGAGTTTACACTGGGCATGTATAGAGATCACATCCATTTGCATGGATTCTGTTTTGAGAGAATTCTAACAACCGAGAGCTCTCAGCGGCAGCCTCGTTGTGCCTCATTTCTTTGGCTTCAGTTCACTGCCCTTTGCCTCTGTCCTCGTTCTTCCCACCCCAACTACCTTAGTGAAAGTACCCACAATTTAAAAAAGAGGAACCAGCCCATATCCAAGTTACCTTCTTTTTCAGTGACCTAAAAAACATTAACATTATTGACCTACATCGCAGTTTTGCGACGTGAGAAAGACCCTTGGCCAAATGAACCCATTTCATTTCAATAAAATTTGTGTCCTCAAACATTCAGTACTGCAATTTTCTAAAATAATTTTTTTCTCCTCAGAAACTGCCTTTCTTTGAAAATTTCACTCAGTAGCGCCCCCCTAAAGGTTGTGTTCAAGTGTCAACAATAGGGGGGGTAGTCTGCAAATTCTCATTTCTTTTACACATTCTTTTCTTGCCTATTATGAATTATTTCCAGAAGTTTCTGGCCTAACTCACATGTACTAAAATTCAGTTACATAATTAAAAAGTGTGTTTGTACACTCCAAACTCTTCTAATGATTATTTTCTGAAACTAAAATTTAGCAAGAATAAGGGGTAAATTAATGACTTCTTAAAGGCATAGTTTTACTGCCGTGTACAAGTGTGATGCCAGAGGGGTCAGCACCTGCTTCCTAGTCCTGCTGGCCCCGACAAGCTCGGGGTCTTCAGTAAGTCATTTAAACACTCTCTCCTTGGCTTCGATAGTCATAAATGAAGACACATTATCTTCCTTCTTAGTATGATTATTAAAATTTAAAAATAGAGGGTCTCCCTGGTGGCGTAGCAGTTGAGCGCTGCACTGTGGCGCTGTTGGCAGCAGCGACGAGAGTTCGACGCCTGGCAGGGGAGAGTCCCACATGGCGCGGCAGACCTCTCCTGCCTCGCCCGCTGCTCCCCTCAGCAGTGTGTTTCTGATCTGCTTGTTCTGCTCCCCACTCTGTCTCTGGTGAGCCCTCTCGCCGCCCCACGCCTCTGGCCTGTACCCCAGCTTGTATTATAAATAAATAAATCTTTAAAAAAAATTAAAAATAGAGGAAAATGCACGGAAAAACTGATATATAGAAGGTTTTTTTTATATACATACAAGTTGGGGTACAGGCCAGAGGCGTGGGGTGGCGAGAGGGTTCACCAGAGTCAGAGTGGGGAGCAGAACAGGCAGATCAGAAATACACTGCTGAGGGGAGCAGCGGGCGAGGCAGGAGAGGTCTGCCGCGCCATGCGGGATTCTCCCGGGCCGGGCATCGAACTCGCGTCGCCGCTGCCAACAGCTCCACAGCGCAGTGCTTAACCGCTGCGCCACTGGGGAGGCCCCTAAAGATTTATTTTTTATTTATACATACAAGCTGGGGTACAGGCCAGAGGCGTGGGGCGGCGAGAGGGTTCACCAGAGCCAGAGCGGGGAGCAGAACAGGCAGATCAGAGATACACTGCTGAGGGGAGCAGCGGGCGAGGCAGGAGAGGTCTGCCGTGCCATGTGGGATTCTCCCTGGCCGGGCGTCAAACTCGCATCGCCGCTGCTGACAGCTCCACAGCACAGCACTTAACTGCTGCGTCACCGGGGAGGCCCCTATGTAGAGGGGTTTTTTAAATAGCTTAACTATGGGCAGTCCTAGATGTTTCAGTAGTGTGAGATTCTTAATCACTTCCACCGTCGTCATAGGAATCACCTGTTAGCACGATAAATGACTGTCTTTTGAATGTGGTATCTTTCTGTGAGAGAATCACTTAGTACATAAGAGACTTCTTGGAAATGCTGATAAAATCAACCTTCACTTTAACGGCGCTCCTGACCTGAAATGCTTTAGTGCATCTGCTGAAGCCCTGTCATTTATTTCCATTAAGTGTTCTCTCATTACTTCTCCCAATTCAGACACATCTATTAGAAATGCTCGCCACTTGGCTGTATGCACGGTTAGCGTGTAGATTTACGTGTTTTACAAAATACTTGTTTGTGCTGTCTGTCTTCAAAATATAATCTCCCTGGTTTATCTGGTCTTAGTAAAAACACAAACAGTGACCTGTTTAAAACCTGGAGCTGAAACTTGGTGGACATATTGTCAGCCAGCCTGGCGTACCCCTCCCCCCCAAAAAACCCTTGAAGAGTAATAGAGAGATTTTTTTTTTAAAGATTATTTTGACCTCACATAATTTCCATCTTGACTGATTTTAACCCAGGGCTCCTGTAAAGCAAGCCAAGTATAATTTTGCGTAGTAGAATATTTGGTCTTTTGACTAGGATTTATTTGATTTCTATTACAATCATGTAATACACTGTAATTCCCAGTGTGTAATCTTACATAACAGTGTTGTTGTGATTTTATATAAGGTGTTAACCACTACAGAAGCAGTCACATTGTCAGAGAAACATCCAGAATTAGTCCAATTAAATAAAGAGTCTGTCCCTTCTGCTAAAAAAAGTTATCATCTTGGGTTGCTATAAGTTTGGTTTAAATAATTCTGTCATTGCTCAGAGAAAAATTTTTGCATTCTATTTTTAAAGTTACCTTTAGAATTTTCACATTAAAAAATATCTTTAGGGCCTCCCCGGTGGCGCAGCGGTTGAGCGCTGGGCTGTGGAGCTGTCGGCAGCAGCGACGCGAGTTCGACGCCCAGCCAGGGGAGAATCCCACATGGTGCGGCAGACCTCTCCTGCCTCGCCCGCTGCTCCCCTCAGCAGTGTGTTTCTGATCTGCCTGTTCTGCTGCCCGCTCTGTCTCTGGTGAACCCTCTCGCCGCCCCACGCCTCTGGCCTGTACCCCAGCTTGTATGTAAGAAAAAAAAAATTTAAAAAATATCTTTAATGATAGCTGCTCTTCATCTTTTAGTACTGGATTTCATTTCTAGAAGCTGCTAACAGTCCTTACAGCTGAGACAAATTAATGAAGTATTCAGACTACTCTTAGGCATAAAAAAGTGAAGTGTGATTATGTTTACATTCTAATAGCCTTTGATACTATGGTTTATAGAAAATCCAGGGATATTCTGTGTTGCGGTAGAAGTACTAGCATATCCAGCCTCGTGTCTTGCTTCCTTTGAACGACAGAGCACCTGGCTGAACAGAGCTCTGGCATTGTGAGGTCAGTCTGAGCTTACATTGTGAGCGAGTCTGTTTCCCGTAGTGACGCAGACATAAATCTGGGATGCTGTTTTCTGGTGATGCTCCTGGTCTGTTTGCGCCTGTGCTATGCACTTGCGAAAATGCTCTGGCGTTCACTTTTCTTTTTTCAATCAGAAACGTGCTGCATTCGCCTTTCCCCCAGTCACCACGCTCTGTCTCACTGTGACACTTTTTTTTTTCACCCGGTGACATCACTGGATTCCTAGTAAGTTTTCTCTCGGGCTCTGTTGTGTCTCTGACTTTGGGTGTTTTCACGCCAAGGTCACTTTCCCGCAATGGGAGGCCCCTGCGGGTACCGCTCTCCCAGCTCCGCTGGCTTTCCTGGGTCACTGCCGGTAACTTTCTTGCTACTCTGTAACTCTCTCGTATAGATCCATCAGTCCTCCCCACAAAGCACCTCATTTCTCTGTTCAGGATCTTTCTTTGCTTACCGAATGAGTCATCCTGGAAGTCCCGCCCTACTCTTCCCCTTTTTTTCACACCTTTTTAGTCACTTTTATTTCCTGTACATACCAGGCTTTCTCAGTGCCAAAGTTTTGACCTTCTCATTTTTGTCTCCTGGAATAATTTTCTCTTACTCTTTCTGTTCCAATGTTCTGAAGTGACCCTCCAGAAGTCCCTCAGGTCACGTCTCCTCAGTAATGTCTTCAATGAGCCACGTGCTGTGTTATCTTCCTGCATCTTTATACTTTTATCACAGTTACTGTGTCATTCACAGGGTGTTCCCGCTAACTGGACACTCGCTGGCCTTTGTGTTTGTGTGTTTTGGCTCCACACATTGATGCTAATGACATGCAGAACAGAACTATGCTTTTTCGATGTCTCTCTTTCAGCACAGTGCGGGGGGTAATTCAGAGTCGATGCTCATGTAATTGGTAGATTTCTGTCAATAAATTGTTTAATAATAAGCCTACAACTTCCTGTGATTTTACCTTGTGGCCCATTTTATAACCCAAATAAATATAGTTTGTACCATAAATGCATTTAGTTTGCCATCTGGTTGTCATTCTTCTGTACCTAATGACGTTATTTTGTAGACGCTCCCGTGAAAATGGTGCTTGGAACAAGGAAAACGTCTAGAGCCCCAGAGCGCGCGCGGAAGTCGCGGGTGGACTGGAGGCGGACCAAGAGGGGCAGCGCCTGGCAGTTACTGGACAGCGACGAAGACCCCGACAGCGAGGCGAGCGCAGGCAGCGGGGAGGACCCCGACAGCGAGGCGAGCGCGGACAGCGGTGACAGCGAGGCGAGCGCGGACAGTGGTGGCAGCGAGGCCCGCGCCGACGCGCCCGGGAGCGGCGAGGGTTCGGATGGAGACAGAAGTTCGGCAGCGCAGAGGGCCCCGAGGGTCACCCCGGCGGGGCCTGGCGGGAGCTCGGGCGCCTGCGCAGGTGCCCCGCGGGAGGACACGGCCGGCTGCGAAGGCGCCGCCTCCCCGGGCCTTGGGCCGCGCTCTGGACCCCCGGCGGCCGGGGCCCCCCGGGAGCGCGCGGGGCTCGCCCCGGACGACCTGGACGACGAGCTGGTCAGGCGGGGCCGGAGGAGGCGGGTCTCCTCCGTGATGTCCGACAGCGACGCCAGCGACGCCAGCGACGTGCTGGTGCGGAAAGTGGGTGCCAAGCGCCCCCGCAGGGTGCTGGAGGACGAGGCCCCCGCGCAGGAGGCGGAGCAGAGCCCCGAGCAGGCGCTGGCCGCGCGCAGACGGGAGCAGCTGCGGAAGCTGCGGGAGCTCTCCAGGCGGCTGTCGCGCCGCAGGCGCAGCGGGGACCCGGAGGTGTGTGCCGGCTCCCCGGCCCGGCTGCCGTCTCTGTGTCCCCACTCAAGGCATTTACTGCTTGTTAGAAACGGGCCGAGTTTGTTCTGTTCCCCAAAGCCATGTTTAAGCCAGACATCCTTAGCCTGCTGGCCTGCACATGTGTGTTGCTGTTCTGTCAGGAGCTCCTCGGCCCGTCAGATTTGAAGGGCTGTTTTATAGGGTCTTTGCTGTTTTTAACTTAAAATCTTAATGTCCATTTTCAGTTTTTTACATCACTTACCAGGATGTATTATTTTCTTCGTAATTTCCTAAGGTCGACATTGAAGATGACAGGATTCTTTCTTTAACCTTCAACTATGAAATTAATTTCTCTGGGTCTTTTTCTTTTTACTTTTAGATGGACGCTTTTAATTTCACATCCATACCAACCATTTGAAAGGTGCAGTTTACTGAAGGCTGTGTTTTAATTCAATCAGGACTCTGGAAAGGAATCCTGCCCAAGCAGTGATGAAGATGATGGAGATGAGGAGGAAGAGGGTTGTGAATCTGGTGAAGATGCAGATGATGACAGCATCGATGACTTTGTAGTGCAAGATGAGGAGGCTGACGAAGAGAACGAAAGCCAGCGCGCATCGCAACTGAAATTAGTGAAAGAGAATTCTCTTTGTAAGTTGAATCTCACGAAAACGATCCGTGATTTGTTGTAATCATCATAGAGCCATATCCAGCCAGTCTTTTCCTATGTCCTCAGGGATTGATTTGGCACTCTGGCATCTGTCCGATGATAGTGTGCCGCCGTGGTTTGGGGAACCCTTCACCCCCTTAAAAATTATTGAAGACCCCAAAGAGCTTTTGTTTCTTTAGCTTACATCTGTCAACATTTGCCAGTGTAGAAATACACAACCAAGACATTTAAAATACATTTATTAATTGACTTGAAGTGACGTTACTAAACTCCTTACATAGGAACATGAAGAACATTTGTATGAAAGCTAAATTTTCCCCAAATGAGAAAAGACATTGTTTTACATTTTGCGGATATACTTGTCGAGCTTAACAGAAGGCCTCAGATGAGTCTTTTGTGTTCCGTCTGTTGTGGTGTTTGGTTGCGGTGGAGGGAAAAGACGACTTCCCAGACAGGTGGCTGGGAAGGGGAGGAGTTTCTAAAGGTGTTTTCAGAATATTTGTGGGCGTTCTCATGGGACGCTGCTCCAGAACCCAGCAGGTGACAGTTTGCTGCCGCGTTGCCTTCGTGGAGAGCTGAGGCCCCTGACCGGCTTTGGGGGGCGCTCACAACACAGCCTGCCTCTGGCTGCCCTTTGAAGGGCCTCCGCTCGTGCCGGTCGGTGGCTGGGTGCTGGGTGCTGGTTTGCTGCCCTGTGCCGTCTCCAAGGGCTGGCACATTTCCTTACAGGGCGTTTTGAAATCACATTTGTTGATATGGATGCCAGCCCCCCCGGGGAGTCCCTCCTGTGTTCAGGAAGCCGTGAGGCCCACAGCGGCACGTACAGAGTCCTGATTCTGAGTAAAAATCGCGTTTATCTTTGGCCACAAATACCGCCCTTGCCCTTGGAATGGCGCGTTCCCGTGTTCTCCGCGAAGAGCGTCTGACGCTGGCCGGAGCCGCACGCGCTCGTTCTCGCCGCTGGTGAACAGCGTCTCGGCCCCCAGCCTTGGGCCGCGTGCTCAGTGTCCGCCCCTCGCCGCCTCGCCCCGCCGAGCGGCAGCCGTCGTGCGCTGATGTCTGGGCGTGGCGCGTGGGACGCCCCCGGGGACCGTGGCTCCCGCTGGGTCCTGCGGCATGGCGGCTTCAGGGGCTGGCTCGTGCCGCTGCGATCGGACGGGCCGGCGGCCTCCAGTGGTCACTGGGCGCGGTCGGTGAGATGGCCGCGCAGGGAAGGCCTCAGACTGATCTCAGTCACCGCTGGGCCTCCCAGACTGAGCGCCTCCGACGCGGTGGTCTGCAGCCCGCGCTGAGAACGCGGCTGGTCTTCAGGCGCCCTGACGCGGGGGGTGTGAGCTCTGACCGCCGAGCTTGCAGGCCGGAACACGTGCAGTGGCAATCTGGGCACGAGGACTCACTGGACACCAGGGCCCTCTAAACAGGTGTCACTCTGGCCTCCGGCCCGTGCGTAAATTCCAGCGTCGTTTTAATGGCTCCCACAGCCCTGGCTGAAATGGGCTGTCGGGTGAACACGTTACGGGTTCTCCTTGAAGGCTGTTCTCCCAAAAGGCCAGGACAGGCGGCACCACACCCAGGCGGGGCAAGGCGGGCCGCGCCCAGGAGCCGGGGAACGGGGCCTTCCATGCGCGTCCCAGAGAATCGGTTTTGGAATCAGCGATTCCAGGTTGACGGTCAACAGGAGAAGCTGAGGTCTCACTTAGGAGATGAAATGCGGGAACATTCCATCTGCCCGCGCCAAATTAAGCGTCTCTCCTGGTGGTCAGAAGAGAAGCAGGCCCCGTGGGAACAGGAGACACTTCCGTGAGAGGGAGGAGAGGTGGCCATCGGGGGAGGCGGCTGTTTCGGGACGGTGACCAGCTGCGCCAGAGCTGGTTTCTTCAAAAGCGCTTCTGGCTCGACTTTGCAAAGACCACACCCCGTGAACCTGAGCGGCAGACACACGAAGATAAGCAGAGCTTGGGAGTCCACAGGACGCCCAGCTGCCCACTGGCCGGCATGCCCGGCGTGGGGCAGGAGGCCCCGCAGCACCAGAAGCCTTGCTCGTTCCCTCCCGAGTCCTCTTGCAGCTTCGTCTTGTGCTAGTGACCGGCGTTTCCATCGCCGTCCCAGCGCCCCCGGAGCCGTCCGCCCCAAGGCCCAGCTGTGGGGCAGCTCTGGGGCAGGCCTGGGCTCGGCCCTGCCCACGCCTGGCTGCCGCGCGGCTCTGCTGTCTCCTCCATCCTTGTGCCGACTCTGGACCTGAAGACGAGAGCCGCGTCTTCTCGGAGTCTCCGTCCGAGTCTAAAGTGCAGAGTTCTGGGGCCGCAGTGTGAGTGAGGCTGCAGTGACAGAGCTGCCCGCGCCTCGGCCGCCTCGGGGCCGTGTGGAATCCAGCCGGCTCCGAGCCCGCCTGGCCGCAGACTCACCAGCCGCCCGCGACCCTCTGCCTCCCGGTGACAAGCCGAGCGGCGCTCCGGCTCCACGGGCGTGGTGAGAAGTAGGCGCCTGCAGGGCTGGACGCAGAGCCTGGCATGGCCGTGCGCAAAGCTCCCCCCCACCACCCGGCCACCCCAGCCCGGCGGAATCGAGGCCACCCGGCCCCGTGGAAGGGACTGTGACTCAGAGGCTGGGCTCGCACCGGTCGCTTAGGAGAAATCTCCCCATGAGTCTTATCTCTGTCCTTCCCTTTTCTTCCCAGTCCTAAGGAAACACCACTGGGTCTTGAAATAGAGCAGCAGTTCCCCAAATTCTACAGTAGGTGGCTGGCGTTGGGTCTGAGCATACTCAGGAAAGACAGAGTCCATGGGGCAAAAAACCCCTCACTACGTCAGTGTACTTGATGGTTAAGCATGGGTGCGTGGGGGATACGTCTGTGTCCTTTTCTCGGCATGTGCCAGATTTCCAGAACATTTCCCACATACTACATTCAGGGAAGTGCTGGCGTCCCAGCGCATTTTAACACAGGTTCAGTTACGTGCATTATACTGCTGATCCAGAGGCCGAGGAAAGTCTAGACAGAGTCGAACTCTATTATTTCGCTTTCCATTCGTGTTCTGCTGACTGGAAGAACGTGTCCACAAATGGCCTGGGAGCCTTTTGCGACTTGGAGTGACCTTGGGCCTCTGGCGCCTGAAACCCGCTGCAGGTGGTCTGCTCTGTCGTCTGGCTTTGTGACTGCTGTAATCTTGTCACTTTAGTGTGTAATAAGGTGTCTTCTTAGAAAAGAGTGTATCCTAAAAATTCCCCCTAAAGTCTAAAACAAGTCAGACAGCCCTCTCGGTATCTAAAGTGTAAGTCAAAAGGCTTCTCACGCTCACTGCCGCCGTCTTTACTTCAGCTGAAAGCGGAGTGAGAACCCACGCGCGGGCACGGCCGGCAGACTTGGCTTCTGTCCCCGGCCAGGCAGTCCCAGAGCTCAGTACCCGGCGCCGGGGGCAGTGGGGTCGCGGGCATTGCTCACGGAGCCTGCGCGGGCCAGCCAGGGCTGCTGCTGGGTGCCGGCATGTGTCGCGGTGGGGGGAAGACCGTAAACCCACGGAAAAGCCCAAATCTGGGGGAGCGGGAGGGGACTGGACTGCGCAGCCGTCGGGGCGCTGGCTGGGGCCGCGTCTGCGTGGCTCCCCAGGACACACCGCGGCAGCACGCGGCGGGCACCCCGCCACTTCGGTCAGTCTGCCTTGGGGGTTTCTCTCGCTGGCTCTCGTCGCCGAGTGGACGGCAGAGCTTAAGTCGCACGTCCCTTCCTGTTTGAGGAGCAGTTTTCTCCTGCTAAATTTGCACCGTGAGGGTTATTGGAAATGACTGGGAACTTGGGGTGAGAAGCCAGCTAATCCGGGAAATGGAGAGTAGCAGCTCTGGAAGTCGGCTGCCGAAGCCGTTCCTCCTGCTGGTGGTCTCTGCCTGAGCCTGGAAGGATCGTTTCCTCTGCTCCACCTAATGTTTGCTTCTAAATTCATCTCAGATTCCTTCAGCGACCACTGCACGCACTTTAAGAGAGTCGTGAAGGCTCTGCTGTTCCACGCGCTGGACGGGTCCTTCCTGGGCACTCTGTACGGTGAGTCAGGGCTACGAACCAGGCGATCCACTCCTATTTCCTGGTTGTGAAACAACCTCACTGTCTCTCACACACACACGCACACGCACGCTTGGGTAAAACACGCCGCACGTAAAAGACAGCAGGCGGCACCTGGGCATGTGCCGATACGTCCCGCGGAGCCTCCCGTGCGGCCCGGCCGGCGCGGACACGGGGAAGAGGGGGTCTCCGGAGCTCCATGATTGGGCAGAAGCTGGTGTGGCCCTTCCCCTAACGCTGCAGAGTAACTTCTTTTGTCTATTTTTTTTAAAGATTTATTTATTTTTGCATACAAGCTGGGGTATAGGCCAGAGGTGTGGGGTGGTGAGAGGGTTCACCAGAAACAGAGTGGGGAGCAGAACAGGTGGATCCACTGAAATCCACTGCTGAGGGGAGCAGCGGGTGAGGCAGGAGAGGTCTGCTGTGCCCTGTGGGAAGCTCCCTGGCCGGGCATCAAACTCGCACCTTAGCCACCAACAGCTCCACAGTGCTGCCCTTAACCCGTTGCGCCACCAGGGAGGCCCCTGTTTTTTGTTTTTTTTTTAATTTAAAATGCTTCTGACCAACCGACCAAATATCTTGTTGAACCCACAGAAGGAAACCCTTAGGTATCAATTGTTTAAATATCTGAGGGCAAGATGAGTGTTTCTGTTGTTCTCCTGAACAGATGGCACCAATCAGAACTCAGATGCCCAGGACATGCTGAGGTCCTTGTACCACCTAGACGAACGCGTCGTGCACCCGCGTCTGGAGAGCCTGTTTTCCCAGAGCCGCTGGAAGGAGCAGTACAAGGTGCGCGCCCGGCTGCACGCCGGGGCTGTCGGGGCAGATGGCGTCAGGCCTCAGCGTCAGTGAGACCGAGTCATCTAAATCTCAGTGACTGGCGTTTGTCTGTGTTCAGTAATTCACTGTGTTTATACCCCTTCCAAAGACGCCACAGTGGTAGTCGTCCCCTCTGACGGCGCCCCAGTAACTGAGTGCCTGGGAATGGGCGGCCGTCGCGCTCGGGCAGGACGCGGGGCTGTTCCGGGAGGTTCTCGCTGCCCCGGGGTGGGGGTCTGAGTGCAATGGGCGCGGGTTAAAGGGTCTCCACCGCCCCCCAAAGGGAGTGTGGAATGTAAAGCTCCCAAATTTGTGTTTTACTGACAAAATAAGCCGGCAACAGAGATGTCAAAGCTTAACCTCGAAGGTTCCTTTGCCCATCGCCCCACCCTGTGAGCCAAGCTGCTGCTCCGGCTGTTGCGGGCCGGCACCGCGGGTGCTGCGCCCCTCACCCAGCTGGTGCCTCCGAGCAGGCCGCAGGAGCAGCGTGTCCGCGTCGGCGGCGCCCTAGGCGGGGCGCAGCCATGTGCCGCCGCGCCTGTCCAGGGGAGGCCGCGGCCGGGGGCCCTTCGCGGCGGGGCGCGGGCTGTACCTGCTCGGCTCGGGTGTCTGCGCAGGCGCTGAGAGGCCCGTCCCCGACGCTCTACGCGGCGCTCGGTGTGCCCGGGCCCGCTTGGCCGTCGGACTGACCACGCCCAGCGGCCCGCCCAGCCCGTCTGTCTGCGCAGCAAGGAGCCGCAGGAGGCCTGCGACCTTTTGGAATAATCGTGGGAACTCTTTAATTCACACAGGGAGACTGAGTATCCTGTTTTTCTCAGTTTTTGACTGACCTAGACAAATGATCTTTCCCTTATGTTGCTGACGCCTTTCTATTTTTGACTAATTCGTAGCTCATTCACACTGATGACAGGCGAGGAGGAACGAGAAGGCGAGTCTACCAAGACTACGGGCAAAATGGAACAGTTTTTCCCCGATCTGAGTTTCCATTTAACAGCCTAAACCGTGAATTCACTTTTCTTCTAAATAGTCTCGTCCCACGCCTCCCACGTTCCGAGTTCGCGGCCCCCCCGCACCCCTTTCCATGCCCAGGCGCCCCGGTACTGAGCTCCTCCGCCCCTTTCCGCGCCGCACGCGCCCTCACCGCCGTCTCCTTGTCCCAGGAGCGCGTGGAGAACTACTCGAGCGTCAGCATCTGCATGCAGAGCTCCGAGCAGCGCCAGTGCCAGGCGTGCGGGCTGCGCCGCTGCTGCCGGTTCCTCGTGCGCCTGTCGGGGCAGCTGTACAACGCCAAGACCCTGGAGGCCGACGACTTCATGTCGCAGGACACGCAGGTGCCCCGCCGCCGCCGCCCGCTGGGGGGGGCGGGGATCTGCGCGTGAGCGTCCGTGGAGAGCCGGGCCGGGCCTGTGGCCACAGGCGGAGAGCGCGCCAAGCGGGGGAGAGGACGCGGAGGAGGGGGCCGCGCCTCGAGGCGCCGGGAGGGGCGCATGGTCTCAGCGCACCTGGGCCAGCGGCCAATAGGCGCGTCTTCTCCGCGCCTGCTCCCCTGGCCCAGGAGAGGGACGGGCAGAGACAGAAAGGGAGACCCCGCACAGAGGCTCCGGGGGCTGGACTCGCGCGCGCAGACGGGGTGCGGTTCAGGGCCAGGTCTCAGCACGGCGTCCACGGGAGTCTGGTTCCCCGCACCTGTCAAGTGCATGTTTGAGCCGTGACTAGTCTGTGGCACGTGCAAGTGTGCAGAAAAGGTGGCGTGTGCACCTGAGTTAAAGCATTTGTTGCTAAATACTGCTGGCCCCCTCAGCCTTCAGCGCGTCCCGCTCTTTTGCTGGGGAGGGTCTTGCCTCGATGTTGATGGCGGCTGACTCGTGGGGGGCCCCCTAGCTGGTGTCCCCGGGTGCGGCGGCTCCCCGTCCTCGCCCTGGCCTGGTGTGGACGGGCCTCCCCCGCCGTGCCAGAGGAGTCGCGAGTCAGATCCGGGCTCGGCCTGCCCGCGGCATTGCGCCTGCCTGTGTCAGGAACGGGGGCAGCTTCGCCCTGCCCGGTGGCTGCCCTGGGCCGGTTCCCACGCTCACGCTGATGGCCGAGTCTCGCCAGTCCCGTGGCCTGTGGGCAAGTGACCGCTTGCAGGTCCCCGGCCCAGCTGCTGTCAGACCAGCCGTCACAGCGCTTAGCGTCTCTCAGGCCGTTTCTGCCCCGTCTGCTGTGAGAATAGTGCCCTTGGCATCTAGAAATGAAGCCAGAGGATTAAAGGTGGCCTCGAATAACCTTCCGGGCAGCCCAGGACTCTATTCTGGCAGCGCGGACTGGCTTGGCACCTCACACTCCAGAAGGTGTGGGGGGCGTCAGAGGGCGCCGCGGGGCCGCCGCCACTCACCTCGCCCTCCCCGGCCAGGTGTTCACCATGGGCAAAACCTGCGCCGAGCGAACCCGCATTTACCACGCTCTGAAGCACTTCAAGTTCAAGCTGTACCGGGAGGTCTGCGCCTTCGCGGGGACGGAGGACGTCGCGGACGAACAGGTCGAAGAAACGGTGGAGAGAATTTTCCGCGAGACCAAAGAGCGGGGCTGGATTAGAGAGGTGAGAACGCGGGACGCCTGGCGCCGTCAGCGGGAGCTCGCGCCTGCCGGTGCGGTGGGGCGCGCGCCTCTGCGGGGCCTCCCCTAGGGGGCCCCCTCTGCCCACCCTCCTGCGTGGCCTCTGCCCATGTCCTCTCCTGCCTCCCCGGCTGCCCCCATGTTCCTGGCCGCCCCGTGCCCGCCCCCATGTGCCCTCACCATCCCCCTCCCACTTAGCGTGTCCCAGGCTCTGCCCACTTCAGCGGGCCCATCTTAGCCACAGCCCTGCCCCCTCGTGCCCGCCTGCCCACAAGACCCCTCCGTGCCCTGACAGCAGAGACTCCCCTCGGGCAGCGCCCGCTGAGCGGCTGCTGCTGAAGGGCCGGCGCGGAGGGGCCAGCCGCACCATTCCCGCACCCTGGGGTCGCGGAGCTAGTGTTGGGGTAGCCGGGCCTGGAGGGGGACCGCACCCCGGGTCTGCTGGCCGCCCGCAGAGCGCCGAGTCTCTCGGGGGCTCCGGCAGGACGGGGACCCTCCACCGTGGGCCCGCTGCCCATCACGGCCTCCGCCGGGCCCTGCTCTCTGGGGCGGACACGGCCTTGGGCGAGCTGCTGGAGCTGGGCTCCGCCTCTAAACGGACTCATGGAAAAGTCGTGATGTCCTCGCAGGCCACGAAATTAGTGACCGCGCTGGGTTTGGTCTCGTCCCAGTGCCCCGTGAGATCTAGAAGAGCGCCCTTGGAGTCGGTCCCTGCTGTGGCGGAAGGGTTCTGACCCCACGATTCCCCCCAAGTGCCGGGGCCTGCGTGTCCACGGATGGAGACGGCCTGGTTCGTCCTCCCGCCTTTAGAAAAATAACCGCTTTCTCGTCATCCACACAGAAATACGGCAAGCTCCAAGAACTCCTCAACTTTGCGGATTACTTTCAAGATGAGAGGTTCGACTGAACTGGCACGTTTCCTCCAGAGGAGCTTTGATACGCCCCTTGGACAGTAGGATCCCGGGGCTTGTTCTGTGCCACGGGACACGTTCATCATTTTATATACACGCTGCAAAATCCCCTCTTGAACACGGTCCGCCCTCATTTCCACCCAGTGCCGTCCTGCTAATAAAACTGGTCTTCTGCACAGAGAAAACCTAAGTCTGGAAGTTTCCAAGCCGGCCCCGATGTCTGCAGGCTCGTGGCCCGCGGCCCCTGTGCAGGGGCTGCCGGTGTGTGGACTCTCCGAGCCCGGCCGTGAGGCGGCAGAGCCTGAGCTTCCGGAGCGGGTGTGGACGGACGTTTGCGCGTCTGTGCTGTGCCACTGCCTGCCTGACGCCGCCCGTGTGCGCGTCTTCCCTGATGCACGCTCCCAGGGCCTGCGCCCCGACGTCCCTCCACGGCCGCCCGGCCTGCGAGGCCCAGCCCCCTCCCCGACTCGGTGGCGGTGCGGGCGGCCGCCTGGGTCTTCGGTAGGTTTTGCGCGGTGGGCACGACAAAGCTGCCTTTTATTTTCACCGTAACTTTTCCTATGTAAGCGTTGGTGTCAGAATCAGAGGGCTCAGACAAATTCAGCCGAAAGCAGCAGAAAAGCTGGTATTTGCGTTGCTTTGCACATCCAGGTGTTCCCCTGCTAAAGTGAAAGCTTTCCAGAGTCAGCGTCTGCGCTCTGGCCTCACTACCTGGACTGTGGTGGGCTGGCGGCACCGAGGCCTTGCGGCCGGTGGCACCGCGAGGGGGTGCCGCTGGGCCGGGCTGCGGGGTGGACTCCAAGCCCGTGGACACCGAGCCAGAGGACTCGCTGCGCCTCTCCAGGCCCTCGGCGCAGGTTGCAGAGGGTCCCCGCAGCCGCCCTCCGCGCCCCTGCGCCGGGGCGCATGCGCAGAGGAGGCTCAGCGCCGCCCTGCTGCCCCCTCCTGCCAGGGGGCGCGCTGGAGACTCTTACCGGACGTGAAATAGCCCTTCACGTGGCTGCCGGTGCGGATGAGGCGGCTGTCCCGGGAGAAGCAGGGCGGGCGGGGGCCCCTCGTGAGGGGGCAGGAGGAGCCTGGAGCCCCTTCCCCAGGCTCACAGGCCCGGGGGCAGCTGGCGAGCGGGTCTCCCCCAGGCTCGCTAACCCGCGTCTCAGTAGCACGCGCCGAATCTGCAGACGAAGGCGGCGGCTGCCTTGGCGCCTGCCCGCTCCACGCCGGGCTGCTGTTCTGCAGCGTTTCCCGCGGAGCAGGGACCAGGAACAGGCAGCTGTGCCCACCGAGGCGGCCGGCGCCGCGCTGCTCCTGCAGGGCGCAGGCCGTGGGGCTTCCTGGTGCCTGGTGACAGCTCCGGTTAGACCGGGCAGCGCGGACGGGGCGCCCTGGGGGACGACAAATGCCGCAAACGAGCTGCTCTTCGCAAGTGTTAGGACACTGGGTTTGCTCCTCCGTAGCGGTGGGGTCGTTCATGAGCGGGTCGTAATGCCCACCTGCATGGAAGGTGGTGGACTGAGCAAGGGGCACGCAGCGGGCTGGGCTTGCAACACGGACGGCAGAGAAGTGGGGGGCCCTGCACAGGAAGGGAGGGTGTGGCGAGGACTTCGCCCTGAGATTGAGCGACGGCACACGCCGCGTGTGATTACTGGAATGTCAAGTGCCGGAGTAACAGTCCTGCGAACCCAGTTTGTGAAAGTTCAGATGTAAAGTGGTCAGCTCGCCTTCGCTTTTGAATGGTCCCCAGGGGAGGGTCCATCCGAATTTTGTGCTCAACAAAGATGGTTCCTGCCTTTCCAGTCAGCCCTAGGGGCTTGGCCTTAGAGAGGGCAGTAGAAGTGTTCTCCAAAGGGCGCCTCCCTGGTGGCGCAAGGGCTGAGTCTCAGCCTATGAAGCTGTCTGCAGCCACTGCAGCACAAGTTCGATCCCTGGCCAGGGAGCTTCCCACAGGGCGCAGCAGACCTCTCCTGTTTCCCCGCTGCCCCCTCAGCAGTGGGTTTCAGTCGATCCACCTGCTCTGCTCCCCAATCTGTCTCTGGGGAATCCTCTCACCCCCACACCTCTG
Organism: Scalopus aquaticus; assembly: GCA_004024925.1. NCBI lineage: Eukaryota > Metazoa > Chordata > Mammalia > Eulipotyphla > Talpidae > Scalopus > Scalopus aquaticus. Next base: position 83,707 of record PVIJ01005699.1, read on the forward strand.
GCTTGCACCCCAGCTTGTATGCATAAATAAATCTTTTCAAAAATAATAAAAAGTTATACTCGACAGAGTGTACTTGTCCCCATTTCCAAACTGACATCCAGGATTTGTGTGCCTGGTGGGGTGGGGGTGGGAGTGAAGTAGGCGGCCTACAGGGAACTAGACTGCCAACAAACCCACTCAGATGCTGGCACTGCCTTAGCCCCCGCTTCTGTGCAGGGCTCGGTTTGCGGAGCCGTGTCTGAGCCGCCAGGCTTCTTTAGCCTGGCACAGACCCGCAGCTCCAGCCACCGCGCAAACGCCCGCGCAAGTGGGGACACGCGTGGAAATGGGGGCACTGCTGCGCTTGCCTGCGTTACCGTCTCTCAGGCACCCCTCAGCAGCGCCCGGAAGCCGGAGAGCCCCATTCCTTGGTGTTAGTCCACTTTTTGAAACTGCCCTCGCTAAGTCCGAGAACCAGGTGAACGCAGCGCTCGCCCCCGCCTTGGGTTTGTCGCTGACAACCTGATTTCCAAAGAAAGCCCTTGGGGCTCCCGGAACCTGTGGGGAGGTGTCGCCACCACGCAGAGCGCGACGTGCCTCAGCCGACCCGCTCCCGGTCACCGGGACCCAGTGACCCGCGCGGGCAGCCGGAGCTCCGCGCCCCCTTCCGCCGCGCCCCCGCCTCCGGGCTCAGATGTCTCTTCCTCAAGCCCTCCGAGCACTTCCTCTGAGTCACCGGCTCCCGCCGGGGCGCTCCGCGGTGTCATCTCCCCCACCACCCAAGGAACGAGCCCCCGGGCCCCCTGCGGCTCGAAAGGGAAAACACGTTCCGGGCCGGGAATTTCTGGGCCCTTGAGAGGGGCGCGCGCGGGCCGGGCCCGGGAATTCCCCGCGCCGGCCCCGCGGAGCCGAGGCGGGGCCGGGGGCGGGGGGTTCGCCGGGCGTCCGCTGGGCGGCCCCGCAGTGCGCCCGGCGTCCGGCAGGGGGCCCCGCGCGCGCCCCGCCCCCCGCGCCCGGCTCGCGCCCGCGGCCCCCTCCTGCCGGCGCACAATGCGAGCCTGTGTGGCGCCGGGCCCCGGGCGGCGCGGCTGAGAGCGAGCGCGCGGCCCGCGGCGGCCCCACCAGAGCCCGCGATGGGGCGGACGGCGGAGCGCGGGACGGCGGCCGGGCGCGGCGCGCGGCGGCGCGCGGCAAGTTTGTGAGTCTGCCCGCCCGCCCGGCGCCCAGCGCGGCCCGGCCCGCCGCGACGCTCCGGGGCCGCGCGCCCCCGGGGGATGAGCAGCGCGCGGCGCCGGCGAGCGCCAGGGCAGGAGCGCGGACCCCAGCGCGCCACCCACGCGGCGGCCCCGAGACCGGCCCGGCCCCGAGCGCCCCGAGGAGGAGCCGCCGCCGTCGCCAGGGCAAGGGCGGCGCAGCTCCCGCCAGGCCGCCCGGACTGGGACTTCGCGGAGCTCCGGGACGGCACTTCCGTCGCCACCTGAGGAGGAGTCGCCGGCCGGCCGCGGTGGGAATGCGCTGCGCGTCCGAGCCCGCCCCGGGAAGGACTCGCCGCCGCCGCCGCCGCTAGCCGAGGGGGCTCCGCCGCGCCTTCCCGCCGCCGGCCTGTCTGCGGCGGCCGCACAGTGCCCGGGCCCCGCGCGCACCCCAGACGGCGCGCCCCCCGGTGCCCCGCGCCCCGGCCGCCGCGCGCACTCGGAGCAACTTCGCGCGGCGCCTTCCAGCCCTCCCGGCGGCGGCCTGCGGCCTGGCTGCCCGCGCCCTCCATGCCGGCGCCCTGAGCAGAGCGCCCGTGGCGGGGACGGACTTGCCGCCGCTTCCCGCCGGCCCGCCCGCGCCGCCCCGTCCCGGAGGCAGGCTCCCGGAGCCCAGCGAGATGGGGGACACAGCGCCCCCGCAGGCCCCCGCCGGCGGGCTGGGGGGGCCCCCCGGGGCGGGGCTCCTGGGGGGGGGCCCGGCCGCCCCCAGAGCGCACAGCGCCATCGTGGAGCGCCTGCGGGCGCGCATCGCCGTGTGCCGCCAGCACCACCTGAGCTGCGAGGGCCGCTACGAGCGCGGGCGCGCCGAGAGCTCGGACCGCGAGCGGGAGAGCACCCTGCAGCTGCTGAGCCTCGTGCAGCACGGCCAGGGCGCCCGCAAGGCCGGCAAGCACGCCAAGGCCCCCGCGCCCGCCGCGCCCCCAGCCGCGCCCGCCGTCCCGCCGGACTTCGGCCACCACCGCCCACCGCACCTGCCAGGCGCCCGCCTCGACGGGGAGCAGCAGCCCGCGGCCTCCGCCCCCGGGGACCAGAGGAACCCGGCCGTGATCGCGGTAAGACCCCGGTTTCCCCTCCGGTTCTCGGCTCTGAGACCCAGCCGCTGGCCCACCTGTCCTCCGCTGTGGGGGCGCAGCACCCGAGGTCGCCCCGCCCCAGATGCACTGCTTGTGCCATAGGGTGCTCGCCCCGGCCGCGTTCCGGCCTCCCTCCCGGGGCCCAGGAGTCCCAGGCCGGGCGTCCCCCGCTGTGGAAGGGAGGCAGGAGCTGCCACCTCTGAGTCCCAGGGTCCACCTCAGGACCCCTGCCGGACCGGCCAGCTCTGCTCAGGCCCAGCCAGTGGCTCTCCGCCTCGCTGGACGCCAGCCCTCTGACCTGGGCCTCGGCTGTTCTCTCTGGCCCGGCCCCTCGGGCAGGAGGACTCCTGTGTGTCTGGGCCCCGGCCGCGGCAGCATTGGGGCAGCACCCCAAAGACACACTAGCGGGCTCTGTTCCAAGAGGCCTGTGCCCCAGCTTTGGTGTGCTCGCCGGGCGGTAGGGAGTGTGGCATGCGGCCGCCAGGCTGCACCCTGAGTCCCGAGGTGCAGGCTTCGGTGCCCTGCTGCTGGGTCAGGTCTGGGCCGGTGCCCCTTCCACACGCTGTCCGGGGGACAGCCGTGGGCCCTCGGTTCTGGTGCCGGCCTGGTCCAGGGGCCGCAGGCTGGGGGTGAGCCAGGCCCCGCGGACGCAGCCCGGGACGCAGCCCAGCTCGGGTTGGCCCAGCCAGGCCTGGTGAGCCTCGGCGGAAGCCAGCCCCGAGCGCCCCGCGCCCCACGGAGAGGTGGCCTGCACCCCTTCCCAGGAGCCCCCCGCCCGGCGCCGGCCCCAGAGAGAAAGAGCTGGTGTCACTGCCGGGGTTGGCCTCGGGCCTTGGTGGCTTGGCCTGGGTTGGGGGAGACCCCGAGGCCCGGCTCCCGCCCGCCACCTGCGGCCCCCGGCCCGAGAGCCAGGCTGTGGAGTGGGGGAGACGGGGCGCGGCCAGCAGGGCCGGGCCGGCTGTGTCGCGCGCCTGCAGCCAGGAGCCTGTAAATGCCGCGATTGTCCCCAGTAAATTTATAATCTGTCTGCACGTCCCCCAATAATGCGGCTTTGTGCGTTTCCCAGCCTCCTGCTAAGCGCTTCTGGGGCCGGGCAGGACAGGCGCCCGGAGACTCCGCTGCGGGGAGGTGGCCGTCCCGCCCGGCCCCCAGGCTGCGCGTGCGGCCGCCTGGCGCGGGGGTGTCCGCCCTCCTGCTGGGGAGCACGGAGGCGGCCTGTGTGCCGGGCCCTGCGGGGACGGGCCCTTTACCTGGCCGAGGCCGGCCGGGACGCTGAGTCACAGCCAGGCCGCCTGCTGCGGGTTGCCGGGAAGCCCCTCCCGTGTAGCTCCTCAGCAACGTGCTCGCCCCCCGCGCCGGCACTGGGTCCTCCTGGCAGCGTGAGTGGGAAGGGGGGCGGCATGCGGGGCCTGCCGGACCCACGGGCTCTCTGCCCACGCGGGGGCCTCTGCCCAGACGCACCGTCGGGGTCGGCTCCGCTGCGACATCACGGTGTTGCCGCCGGTGTGTTCAGGACCACCTCAGGGTGCTGGCGTGCCGGGGAGGCGTCTGGGGGAGAGGTTGTACAGTCACACAGCACCACGTCCTCGCCTCGTCTGCCGCCGTCGGTCACGCCTGCCTGATGGGTTTCTGACAGTGCTGGCTTTGAGGGGTGTTCCCCTGCGAGAAATAGATGAGGCCTGAGTCTTTCCACCAGTCTGAGTCCTGAGAACAGTGCGGGGACAGCCTCAAGCTCTAATTCCAGCCACGTTGAGGGCCTCCCGGTGTGGCCCTTTTCAGCCCGTTTCTCCGCTTGGCCCAAGCGCAGGGGCAGCGGCCGCCCATGCTGCAGACTGTGGGCACAGGGCCTGCTGCGGCTGGCCCCGGCCTCTGCGGACCTCCATGTCCTGCCTCTGGGAGCGGCGCTGGGCACTCACTCACCCCGCGAAGCGTGTCTGGGTCTCTGAGTGACCGTGAGGCTGACCGGCTGCAGGTCTGCGGCACCGAGGCTACGGGCCAGAGCTCTGTCAGCCTCTCGCTCTGCCCGAGATGAGCCCGCCCGCGCAGCACAGGCCAGGGGGCTAGGAGGGCTTGGTAAGCGCCCCCAGGCAGTCCTGGGCTTTCCAGAATATCTGTCTCTAACGTGGTGTGGAGGGAAGAAAGCAGATCAGGCCAGGAGGCCGTGTGTGCGGCTCTGGGCCCGCCCGATCGCCAGCCAGCTGGGTCAGCTGGGCCCTCTCGGGCAGAGAGCCGGCCCCCCTGCGGGGGAGGCAGGTGACCGAGCGGGCTCAGGGTGAAGAGAGCCCGGGACACGCAAGGTGTTGGCGCAGCAGAGCTGGTCTGGAGCGTGAGCACGGGGAAGAACAGCGTCCCGGGGAGGAGATTCGCACGTGGGCCGCCGTGTCTGTTCAAGGGCAAAATGGCTTTTGTGGCAGACAGGAGGAGGCTGTTGGGACAGGGGCGAGCCGGTGCTCTCCGTGCGTTTAGATGTCCAGGGACTCTCGGGGCGGCGCGTGGCTCTCAGGGCTTCTCTCCCTGCCGCGCCTCCTTTCCCGGCCCGGCCCGGAGCTTCGGGAGAGGAGCCCTCCAGAGCCTCGAAGAAGCATCAGCCCAGCCCTTTGCGCCAGCGGCCTGGGAAAGTTAAATATTTTGTCAACAAGCGTCTAAAATGTTAATTGTTAGCTCAAGGAAGTCAAACAAGTTAAATCATCGCCAGCGTTCCGGGGTTATTTTTAGCTGCTAATCACCGAGTTTCCAATCGACAATTCCTCATCTGGGCCCCAGACCAGAAGCCGCCGGCGGGCACCTCCGGGGTCGCGGCCGCGGGGGCCTCAGGGTCCCCGGGACAGCCGGAGATGCAGCCGTGCCTGTGGGTGCACCGCCGCTCCCGCGAGCCCCGCCTGCTCTGTCCTGCCTCCCAGAACGAAGTCGCAGAAGGAGTGTCCTCGTCCAGCAGGGCCTCCTGCGACTTCTTCCGGTAAATGTAATTACGAGGCCTCACGCAGGCCGGAGTTCAAGTGGACGGAGAGGTGGTCCAGGCCTTTATCTGAAACTGCCTGGCCGGGACAGCCCCAGGCGTCACTGTGCAGACCAGGGCCGAGCGGGCTCGGCGCTGCCCGGCGACGTCTGTCAGGTGGGTCTGACCGGCCGTGTTTGTGCCGGCTCTGGGCTCGGGGCGACCGAGCACGGACCTGGGCTGTTCTTAGACATGACGGTTAAACAGGCTAAAGGCGTGGCGGGGCGGGCTGCTTTGCGGGTGCTGTCATTGTCCGTGTTTGTCGTTAGGTGTGTTCCTTAATCGCAGAGGGTCTGAAAGGAGAGGAGAACTCGGCCAGTTCCGTTCTGAGAGCGAAGCCCCCTGGGCGCTTCTGCGGCTTCCTCCTCCGCCAGCCCAGCCCCTTGGGGGCACGGGGACCTGTTGGCTGGACGCATCTCTCGTCTTTCCTCCTGACCTTCACCCTCACCTCCCTTGCCGGCCTGTGCGTTTGGGGCCCAGCGGAGCTCACCCCCGCGTGCTCGCAGCCTGTAGCCGAACCAGGACTCAGGGCGCACACGGCGGCTCCCCCAGGTAGAGCGGGGAGCCGGCCCAGGAGGCGGGAGGGGCACAGGTGTGCGCTGAGCCTGGACACGGGGGCGCGCCTCTCGCGGACCTGAGTGGCGCCTTGACAAACGGGGCGCGCCCCGTCCAGACCAGGAAACGGAGGCGTAGGATGGAGGAGTGGGAAAGAGCCCCGCCCCGGCCCGGCAGCTCAGGGCGTTGGGGGGGGGGCAGGGCTGCTCTGCGGGGCGGGGGAGCAGAGGCGGCCAGTCCTGCGCAGTGCCCGAGCGCGGCGCCGTGGGGGGCTCTGCGGAGTCGCCGCTCTGCGCCGGCAGCCTGGGCGCGCAGGGCGTGTGGGCGCCAGAGGGGACCCCAGTGCGGCCGAGTGGCTGGGGCTGGGGTCCGAGTGCAGCGTGGGAAAGGGGCTGGGTGTGCGTGGTGGGGGCAGCGTGAGTGGGTGGACAGTGGAGGGGCAGGCACGGCTCGGGCCGCGGGCCTGAGGGAGCCCGGACCCGCGCTGAGCCGGCGGCCCCCCTCCCCGGTGTGGGCACCGCGGGCTGCAGCCCCTGCCTCGGCCCGCCTGTCCGCACGCGTCTCTGCTCCGTGAGCTGTGCGAGAGCGGCTTTTGGCACTGCGGGGGGGCTGCAAGGCCCAGGCCACTCGGAAGAGCGGGCGGCCCAGGCAGCAGAGCCGGCCCCGCCCCGGCGAGGGGCCGACCCGAGGCCCGGCCTTCGGTGCGTGAGACCCTCCGCCCGGCAGACGGGTCTGCTGTTCCTGGACTTGGAGAGGTCTGTTCCTTAGACAAATAGTGGCGCGGAGATTCCCGAGAAGCGCGGTTCCTGCCGGCCCTGCCGGCGCCCGGGGCCTGCACTGGGCGGGGCAGTTCCTGGGGCCCAGGGGCGCTCCGGAAAGAGATGGCCGAGCCTCGGCGGCGCTCCCTCCACTCCTGACCTGCGGCTGCCCAGCCGCTGCCAGCCCCACCCGGCCCTGCAGGCCTCGAAGGCACAGATGTGAAGTCAGCTCTCCCACGTCCCAGAGCCGGCCGGTGCCCTGCGGAGCCGCTGTTTAAACGGGTCCGTCAAGGCCGGGCCTGGAGCTGGCAGTTTGGAGAAACGGCGCACCCAGTCCATCGGGCCCGTCATGCAGAGGCTCTCTCCGCCCCGGGCGACCCAGGGGGCACTTCGGGGTGGCTCTGGCCTGTGACGGTTTAGGCTAAAGGGGGCACGGGAGGCCCCGCCATTAGACGCACGGCTGCCTGTTGCGGGGGCGGGGCGCGGGGGCGCTGGCTTCGCGCGGCCTCTCGGTGGCTAAACTGTCGCTCCGTGCCCTCCGCTGTGAGGTGGAACAGCCACGGCGGGACTAACTTCCCAGGGCCGTGGACCGGGGGCCACTGCTGGAGCCCCAGTGGCCGCGGGCCGCCAGCCCAGGACGCGCTGGGAGGACGCCGCCTTTCCCTTCCCGCTCTCACAGAGGCCCTTGGCGGGCGCTGCCCCGGAGCCGCCGGGGGTCCACGTGCGTCCTCCTGGCCCGGCCGAAGCCCTGGCCCCCCGGAAGACGGTGGCAGCCGGCAGCTCCCGCGGGATCGGGCTCTGAGGTCAGAGGGCGTGGGGGACGCGCCCTTCTTCCCGAGCCAGGACTGGGGCTGCAGGCTGCCGGGCGCGGCCGGGGCTTCGCGGTGCAGGGGCGGCTCCCCTCTGCGGGTCGGCCCCGTTCGCGTCGGTTCGCGCGGTTTACCCGGGTTATTACTCAGAGGACAGACGCTTCCCAGTGAATCTCGCCACAGGGCCTCGAAGACCTGCAGCGGCGCCCCCAGCCCCGCCGTACAGCTGCGGCCTCCGAGAGCCAGGCCAGACCGCGGCGCCCGCTGCTGCGGGGTGAACAGCCACGTCGGGGGCCCCCCACGCCGCCGCCGAGGCAGGGGAGCGGCGCGTCTTCTCTGCTGGGACCTCGGCGGCGAGCGCCGCTCCCCAGGCCCCCAGCAGGATTTGGGAAGCCGCTTCTTGATCAAAAGCGCCGCGTCCCGCGGAGGAGGTTGGACTGATTAGGGGCGGCCTCGCCCGGCGTGGGCGTCTTGGCTGGAGGGGAGGGGGCGTGGTTGGCGCTGACCCGCAGCAGCATTTCTGCTGTTTGTTCTCAGTCAGCTAAACGCCCCTCGGCTCTGAGGGAGAATGTTCTCGGCTCAACGCGGTCAGGCCGGCCGGGGTGTTGTTCGTGTTACTCTAAGGTGTTCTTGCTCCCCGAGTCCCGGGCAGGTCCGGGCGTCCCCGGCCGTCCCCCGCGTGGTCAGCTCGGCCTTCCCTCTTGCTCCTGGAGCCCCGCACCGCGAGTCCCTCCTGGTGCCACAGACTGCTTTCCGGGGTGTCCTGATGGATGGGAATAGAAAGTGAACTGCGAGTCTGCGTGTTTCCCCCAGAAAGCTCACGGAAGGTGCAAGTTGGCTGCGGCTGCTGATCACTGAGCCTGGAGTGTGGGGGAGACGCAGGCTGGTCCCCCAGGGCCGTGGCAACCAGCAGAGACGCGGCACGTGCTGTTCTGAGTCTCAGGGCCAGGCCCCTCATTTCTGGAGGCCTCTAGCCTCTAAATTAGGCAGAAATCAAAACAGCCGCCGGCCTCGTCTGGGAGAGACGGAGTTTGCCGCTCACCAAAGCGGACAGGCTGGGGTGGGGCGGGCTTGCAGAGCGGGCTGCGGGGCCTCGCCCAGGCCGTTCGGGGCGGAGGGAGCACCCAGACCGGCAGGACCAGGCTGGCGGAGCCCGGGAGCGGTGCAGGGCGGTCGGAGTGTCTGGCCCGGCCGGCCCAGCACAAAGGCGCCTTCTTCCCCGTGGGGCTGTTGCACACTCAGGCCCTGGGGACATTCTGAGCTGTCTTTGTGTTCAGTTCAGCTTTACTTCTCTCCTGGGCAACCTGATCCGCCACACCCGGCAACAATGTCTTTCTCTCAGGGATCCAGGTCCCTGGGGAGGGGCCCAGCCTGCTGTCTGCTTAGCTGCCGGAGCCGGGTGTGGGGGTGCTTCTGTCCCCCGTCTCTTCCCGGGTGTCACGCGGGGGACCCGAGGCTCTGCCGGTGCTTGGTGCCCGTGGGCCAGACGCTGCCCGCCCGACGATTTCACCACTCCAGGGAGGAGTTTCCCTCGCCCCGGCCTCCCCCATCTGCACCCACGGCAGCGAGAGGGGGAGGCCACAGACAGAACCGTCCAACCGCCCCCATCCCCGTCCCGAGTCCCCAGGAGGGCCTCCCTGCCGTCTAAAAATAGGGCCCCCGCCTATTAATTACAGAGTTGCTGGGCAGGGGAGAGCAAACAGACCAGCCCTCTGCTCTTGACGAAGAAAGTAGAGCTCATTTAAAGGGAAATATTCCGAGATCCCTGAGGACAGGCGGGAGCAGAATCTGAGTCTCCACCTCCGCCGCTCTGGGGTGTGCCGAGCGCGGGCTCCTGTCAGCCCACGTGTGCGCGGAGAGCGTCGGGGCAGGGGTGACGCCCGCTGACGTCTTGGCAGCGGGGGGGCCTGCAGTTTGTGCTGCTGGCCGTGGGCAGAGAGGACCCTGCCCCCCGGGCGCCCAGACTCCCGCCCCTGCCGTGGCCGCCCTGAGCTGGAGCCCAGAGGTGCGCAGAGACCGCGCAGGCTGCGTCCTAGGGGCCCCCCGGAGCCCCCGCCTCACAGCCGGTGGGAGGCGGGCGCTGCGCCCACGCACACACAGGCTCGGGCACGCCCCTCCCCGCAGTGATGGCGGCGAGGGCCGGGGCAGGCGCTCTGCGGCCTCGCGCTGCCCCGAGTGAGGTATGAACTGTCCCGTCGGGCCGCAATGCGGTGGCCGGGAAGAGAAGAAAGGGCAACTCCCTGAAGCCCCGAGAAACTGGAGTATGAAGGAACCGCCATGGCCATCGGGGGCTGAGCGTCCCCCGAGACCAGGCCCCCGAGTCCTGGCGGGTCACCCCGTTGGTGCAGCCCGGAGGCACGGCCAGAGGCGGGGGACCCCGCCCGGGTTGGGGTGTCTGTGATGTGGCTCGGGCGTCTGAGTCCCAGCCGAGCGCCTCCGCCCCAAGCTGGCCCCCAGGTCCGCCCTCCTGTCTCGAGGCTCGCCTTCTGCTCGTCAGGACTATGGGAGCAGGAAAGGGGGCGCGCCCCGGGCCCCGCAGGAGCCGCCCGCAGAGCTGAGGGGCCCCACCCCCTCCACTGCCCCCGCGGGGACTCCGCCCCGCCCTCGCCCTCTCCTCCCTGCGGCCGCCCCAGAGCACACACCTGCCTCTGGGCGCCACCCTGAAATAGAGGGGTGACCTCACGAACATGCCCCCAGCGGCTCTCTGCTGCCCGGGGCGGGGCGGCCGGGACTGGCGGCCCAGCGAACGGGGGTCAGGCTACCCCCTGGGCCGGGCCAAGCGCTGGGGCGGAGGAGACGCGGTCTGTGGGGGGCAGCTTCTTTCTGAACTGTCCGGGGGTCATCGGGGGCAAGTTACTCGCGTGCCTCGACTTCCCCATGATTGCACAAAGGAGCGGCGGTGCGGCGAGGGCAGGCCTGGCGTGGGTGGGGCAGGCCCGGGCTTCCCGGGGCGGGGGCGGCAGTCGGTACAGGCAGGTCTCCCCTCCCCCTTGGTGACCAGGGGGCTCGCGAGCGGTCAGCGGCCTCGGCCGCTCTGGGCTTGTGCCCTGAGTAGACCCGGGCAGTCGCGCTGCCCTGCACAGCTCCAGCCTGTCCCTCAATACCCCCTCGGGAAGAAAGGAGCGGCCGGGGCGGTGCGTTCCCTTCTCCTGCCGGCGGGAGGGCGCGCGCCGTGGCCGGGCCTGGCGGGGGCCACCCAGTGCGGACTTCGCCTCCTTCCTGGACTCGAGGGCGGGTGGGCCAGGGCGGCCCGCCCCGGGGTCTGGGCGCGCTGCGCTCGTGGGCGCGGCTCTGAGTGGCCGCCCGCACTCTCGGGGGCAATGAGCCCGCGTCCTCCCCGTCAGCGGGGAGCGCCCGTGCGGTGCCTCCGGGGCCAGCTCCTCCGGCCGCTCGTCCGCCTGCGGGTCGCCGTGCGCGCGCAGAGCACTGGAAAGTGCAGATTAACGGGGTTTTACGTGTCTCCTCTGCACGTTTAAATGTGCTTCCGCTTTAAAGGGGAGCTGGGGGAGAGACTGAGCGTGAGCTGGGGCGGGGGAGCTCCCGAGTCTCCACATCCTGCAGCCCGGAGCCCTGATCTGATAGAACTCGGGGTGCTGGGGGGAGGGGTGGACAGAGGCTTTGCTCTAAAGAAACCTCCAACGGGAAACGCCCCAGCCCCACGTCAGCCCAGGCCTTGCGAGCCGCGCTCCTGCCTGCCGCCCAGCCTGGCCCCAGCCCAGCGCCGCTTTAGGACCCCTAGAAACTCTGGGGTTCGCGGGAGACGAGGCTCTGGCCCAGCGCGGGCGCCCTCTTTCCCCGAGCCGCGGGGGCTCGCGGGCACGGGGTCGCCCCGTTTTGCTGCGAAGGGCAGACGTGCCCGGACTGGCCGCACGCTGAGCGCAGCCGGGAGGGCGGTTTTTCTAGTAACTTCTGAGCCCGCCGGCTTTTCTCCTGTGAAGACGTCCGGGATTTTTAGATCAAAACATCCTGGTGCGAGGTTCTGTGGCTTTTCTTCTTAAAAACGCTGCGATGCAGTGACTCAGTCCCTCGCCTTCCCAGCAGATTGGCTCTGTGGCTTCGAAATCCCCGTGTCTCTGTCCCTCTGTTTACCACGGTTATTTTTAGCCTGTAAAATAATTTTTAGTCTGTAAAATAATTTTGGTTTGTAACAATTTGGTCACACGGGAGACTTGACAGAGAAAACAGAAATGAAGAAGCACAGTAAGGACGCCCTCAAAGGAGAGTGGGGTGGAGGGAGTGGCCCCAGAACAGAGCACCCCGAGGGGTGTGACAGCGGCCTCCTCCTGCTCCCGCTCCCCTGCCGCTCTCCAGTGACCTCGGGGAGTCGCCCCCGCGCCCCCCGCTTCTCCCCTGCCAGTCTTCAGCCCCGAGGCTCGGCCGCCAGCAGCTTGGGTGACACTTGTCCTGCGGCAGGCAGCGCGGGGTCACCGCCGAGCCCTCCCTGGCTGTCCCGACTGGACAACCAGGACCCCCGCCCCACCCCGCACCCCACAATGCGGCGTCTCCCCAAACTCTCCCTCGCCCCAGTCCGTGAGGACGGCGCACGCGTGTTTCCCTCCCCCGGCACTGAGTCCAGGCGGTCTTGTCCCCCTTGACCACCGAACTGACCCAGACCCATGCCCCCGCAGTATTTGGGGCCCACAGTCAGTTCCTGCCGGGGGCGGCGGTGGAGGCTTTAAACTCGAGGCGCCCGACAGCCTTGGGGGGTTGAAGGGAGAGGGAGGAACTCGGGGTGCGGGCGAGGTGCCCCCCGCCGGACTCGCCTCTGTGAGCTGTGTGCGCAGATGCTACGGGGACAGGGGCTGCTCTCGGGGCGCTCCTGTGACCCCGCTGCGCTTTCACACGAGACCCCCACGCCCTCCTCCCGGGGACCCCTTTACAGCACGGCGTCCGGCTGGCCCTGGGGGTGTCCTGGAGTCTCCATGGGGCAGGCGGGTGGCCTGTCGCCTGCGCGGGCCCCTTGTGCAGGACAGGTCCAAGCCCCATGGACAGTGGGGTCCAGGGCGCCCCACAGAGAAGCTGGGGGTCCAGGGTGTAGGGCAGGTCGCTAGTTTGGGGTGTCTCCCTGGGCTCTTGCCCTGCAGTAGGAGCCCTGAGAAGGCGACTCTAGACTTGGCTTTTGGGGAGAATCCGGTGTCCGCGCCACAGCCGTTTGAAAGGGGCAGGGAACCCCGAGTCCCGCACACAGGGAGGCCCCGCACCCCGTCACACCAGGCCGTGCGCAGCGCCGCCTCCGGGAAGCGACAGCAGGAAGAAAGCGTCGCGGAAAGGAGTCTGCCCTGGCGGGAGTTCCGCGGCGTCTGGCGGAGGGGATCCCCTCTGGGGGCCTGGGGAGCCCTGTTCCTGGGGTACCCCCTCCGGGGCTGCAGGCAGGGGCCCGGGAGCGCCAGGAAGGCCCCACATTGAAGCAGCGACACGACGCAGAGCTCCTGGCTCCCCCGAGTGGCGGATGGGGCAGTTTGGGTTCATTAAAAGGAAGCTGCCTTGGGGGGTCCCCGCGCAGCCCCCCTCAGCTGGGGGCTGGTCTCCCACAGGGCTAGCCCCAGGCTGCACCCGTCTCAGGCGGGGGTCCCGGCAGCACCCTCGGCCCTGGGCAGTGGGGCCTGTGAGGAGCCATCGAGGTTGGAGACTGAATGTGGCTTGGCCAAAAGGAGGACAGGGGTGGGAGGGGTGCCTCAGCCGAGCCCCAAGGCACGGCCTGGGCCCCAGGCGCAGGAGGAGCCGGAGCAGCCTTCGGCCTGTCGTGATCTTCCTCCTCTGTGCGCTCGCCCACGCAGCCCCGCCACGGCCCTGTGCTATAAATAACGCCGGGCGCGCGCGTCCATGTGGGAAGCAGGCGCCGAGGCCGGGCGCGCTAATAATATCCAGGCTGGGCGCAGGGCGCAGCGGGGCGCGCCCCCACGCTGGCTGCGCCGCAGCCCGGGCCTGCCCTCCTGACACCTCAGTCGTCGACTGCAGCCTCACGTCCTTTTCACCCAAGACCCCTGCCACCCTGGCCTCCCGCTCGCTGCCCGGCGGCTCCCTGGACGCTGCCCAGCGCCTGGGCTGCCCACAGGAATTCGGGGCTCAGGGGGACAGCTCCGTAGACGCTCTCGGGTCGCCTTGGGCGGCGGGCGCTGGCGTGACGGCAGGTCGTTGAGGCTGGGAAATCGCCTCTGGCAGACCCCTCGGGCGTCCCGGCTGTGAAGACGCTGACCGCAGCCGCTGTCCAGCGGGGGGTGCTGCTGGGCGCCCTGGTGCTGGCCAGGCACAGACGCAGCTCTGCCAGGACAGGCCTTCACTCTGCGGGCGCTCCCCACCACCCTGCTCAGGACGGAGCATTTCTTCCTCTCCGCACCCGTCGCCTCGGGCCGCGGCGGTGGCGGGACCCACGAGGGAGGCGGCCTGAGGCGGGAGGCCAGTAGACCAGAGGGCTGGGAGGTTACGAACGCCCAGCGCTTGGTCCTCGGCTGAGGGCCTGCCGACTCCGCGGCCCTCCTAGCTCCAGGCCAGGCCCCTGCGACAGCTCCTCTGACCCGTCGCTCGAGTCCACTGCAGGACGGCCGCAGCGTGGCCCTCCGCCTCCGGGCGGCCCTCCGGCTCTCGCCCCGCCCCGCTCGGGCGTGCCCCGCCCACAGCCCCTGCGGCGCCCCTGCGGCTCCCGGCCCCAGCGCGGTCAGCTCCCGGAGCAGCCGAGCTCTTGCCTGCCTCGCGCCCTCCGCGGTGTCCTCCAGCCCAGCGCGGGGCTGGGCCTCCCCGCGTGTCCGCACCTCAGGTGAGCGACAGCCCACGCGCCCGCCTCGCGGGCCCCTCACGACGCGTTGCCCGAGTCTGGTCCAGCAGCGCGTCACGCCCGGCGGCGGCGGCCCTCGTCCGCGCCTGCCCGTCTCCCCCCGGCCCCCTGGGGGCCGCACCTCCCTCTGGCCCGCTCTGCAGCGGTGGATCCGGCGCCCGCCGGCCTGTGCGGGCTGCTGGCCGCTCCGGGAAGCGCAGGCCAGTGCTCCGGCTGCTCTGTTCCGGAGAGAGGGGAGGACGGAGGACTGGCAGGAGTGGCCACTTGTGTTTTCCCGGCGACTTCATCCTTCTAGACTGTTCCGCGGCAGGAAATTGCGGCGGAGCACAGCAGGACTCGCCCGCCCAGGCTGAGGTCCGGGAGCCGGGACTCGTTGTGCGCTGCAGAGGAGTCGCCGGTGTAGCTGTTGCCTGACGCGGGGCAGCTGTGTCCACCGCTGGATGCCTGCCCACTGCTCACTGCCCTGAGGCCTTCGCCGGGGTCTCCTCGCGCCTCTGACCAGCAGAACTCCTGGCGCTGGTGGCGTGAAACGGAGGTTCTTCCCACCAGCAGCCCCTGGGGCCAGCGCCCAGCCACGCTGGGCAGGACGGGGCAGGGGCTGGCCAGCCCCGCCCCCGTGTTGGGCCTCCTGACGGGGAAGAGTGAGCCCACCTGCAGGCGGTCAGGCCATTGCCTCTGGGAACCAGCCCCGAGCGTCACACTCTGTTGCGCTCTGACACAAACCTTAAAAGGGGGCACGAGAGGAGCAGCGGGGGCGCAGGGCTCCCTGACATCTCAATGCTTAAAGGCGCATCAGAGTAAACCCGCTCGTCTCTGCATCGCGCACACCCAGCAGGAAGCCCACAGAGGCCGTCGTGGAAGTGTGGGCGCAGGACAAACCAGCCGGGCCACGGGGGTATTTAGGGAGCGGTGGGGGAGTGTCTGGCCTTCGCGGCTTCCTACGAGGACGACGGGGTTCTCCCCCAGGAGGTCCCTGGCTACTGCTTCATCCCTCGGCCCGGCCATCGGTGTTTCTCTAGAGCCTTCTGTAATCGTGGGTCTGGGCCATGGCCTTGTGGCCCGCTGGCCCTGGGAGAGGCTCGAGGCGGCCTCTGGCTGAGAAGGCCTTCCAGTGCCCTCGGAACTGAGGGAGATGGCTCAGGGGGCCGAGGGGGCTGAGGACCCGGCAGTGTGGGGAAGGCCCTGCTGATCGGGCGGGGGCGGATCTGGCGCCTCCCCACGCCCCAAGATGCTTGGGACTCCGGCTCCAGCTTGGCTCACTGACCGTCCCGGGCCTGCGTCGGACAGAGGGAGCTGGGCAGGGCCCCCAAAGCTCCCACAGCCTCCCCGCACCCCTGGTGGGGACGGTCCAGCCAGGACACGCGGCGCGTCTGCGTTCCCTGTGGCCGGACGGGGGCGCCCATCCTGGGCAGGCCTCCGAGGGGCGAAGCTGGCGTCTGCCTGCTGCTGTTTTCAGAGCTGTCTCGGACGGGTGCTCCGGGGCCTAGGAAGGCACTTGGGGTGGCCGTTTCCTCCCGCTCCGCACCCCGCCGTGGTCCCTCTGCGGTCCCCCAGTGCTCCCCCAGCTCCTCACGGCCGTGTGGGGAACACCCGCAGGGACCTCGCCGGGCAGCGGGGCCGTCACTCTCCGGTGGGCTCCTGAGCAGAAGACCCGGCCTCTCTGAGCCACGGTGCCCTTGTGCGTTAAACGGGGTGACTCCTAAAGGACCAGGAGAGTGGGGGGGGCATGAGCGGTGGGCGGGGCAGGCACAGCCAGGGCCACAGCGCTGACCCTGCCCGCTCCAGCCGCTGCCGTCCCGGCTGGACGTTCTCTCCCCCACGCGCCAGGGACGCCCCAGGCGCGGGTGCAGCCGGTGGTTGGCCGGGGAGGCGGCTTCTCCGACGCCTGCACCGACCCTGGGAGATGGGAGCGGCCGGAGGCGGCTCCTGGCGCGCGGGCCCAGGGGCAGGCAGGCAGTGAGAGCCGACGCAGCAGAGCCGGAGTCCAGCAGAGCGGACGCTCCCTGGGCTCCGGCGCGGCGTGTGGTGGGTCCCTGCCGCGGCCCGAGAAGAGCGCCGCCTCCTGTCCAGCCTGCGCGTCGTGGAGCCCTGCCGTGCGCGCGGGGGCGAGGGGGAGCCGTGCCGTGTGCGTGGGGGCGGGGGGGGGGAGCCGTGCCGTGCGCGCGGGGGCGAGGGGGAGCCGTGCCGTGTGCGCGGGGTGACGTCTGTTCTTCCTCCGCGTGCGGCAGAAGCCCCCTCTCCCGGCGGACCGCACACGGCCCGCAGGCTTTGTGCCGCCGCCCCAGGCTGTGCCGGGTGAAGTCGGACAGACTCTGCGTCCCCCTGACCCGTCGCTGAGGCGCAGGACCCGTCGGCCCTGGAGCAAAAGGGCCCAAAGGCCCTTCCCGGCTTCTCCCTCCCGGCGACTCCCGCCACACCCTGGCCCTGGGCTGGCGGCCGCGGGGCCACCCTGGGCAGCCTCCCTGGGCTCTCGCAGAGCCGGCCCCTGACCCTCAGCGCGGCCGAAATCCCGGTGCCCCCATCCCTGGGCGGGAAGCAGCGTCCCCCGCGCCCGCTGGGGCTGCAGAGGCTGCTGCGCCTGGAAACCGCTGTCTGGGGGGCGCCTCGCAGCCGTGGCCCTGGGCACCAGGCTCCAGCTGCAGCGCTTATGAGCTGAGCAAATTGAGGAAATTATCATCTAAGACTTTAATGCCGCCCCTCTCCCGCGGGGAGGCTTTAGTTACAGCTCCCAAGTCCTCCCCTTCCTCCTCTTCCTCCCCCTCCCCACCTCC
>PVIJ01005700.1:0-100649 GCA_004024925.1 Scalopus aquaticus
GAACCCACTTTGAAAACTAATGTATTGGGCTCACTTTCATCTGCTTTGCCTTGATATGCCACAATTCCCAAAGCTATTAGATTTCGATCAGCGATGAGTACACTGCGCTGCACATGGTCTTAGCGTGGAAATGTCAGAAGCCTTGGCTGAACTATGCCGTGAAGATAAAAGAAAGGAGCGCTGTCTTGATTTTTTCCCAAAGTATCTTTATAATATGTTGGCAGTTTTTAAGGTCATTTAAAATAGAGTGGCAATAATAGCTGCCACATTTGACATTTAATAATTAGTAATTTGCACCTTAAAACAATACAGCCTCATCAGCTTTCGGTTTCTCCTCTGTGAATTATTCTTTGAATACTTTGTATAGATGATGCAGTGAGCATCACGATGTTGCCAGTTCACCTTATAAAGTTTAATTTCAAATGTATATAAAGGATGGTAGGAGCTCATAAATGATGAACATAGACATTAAAAATCAATTGCTGATAGAACTTGGGCATAAAGTTAATGAAGCAGTTTAATGTTTCCTGGTAACTTTTCCTCTATTGCATGGGATTTTCCATTAGAGACAAGGTCTAGGGACCACTATGTCATCCATTTATCTCTTCTAGTGATGCTTTTTCTTTCTCCAACTGATTTTCTTTTAATAGTCCTGGAACAAGATATAGCCACTTCAGTATTATGGTGTATAATATTAAAATACAATTAATAGATCACTATAGAAGGCTTTAAGGGACAAGCAATAAAAAAAAGTGAAGGAAATAAAAGTGAATGTACTTGGAAATAATGGCTTAAAGGAAAACAAGGGTTTCGTTTTTTATCACTTGGGCAGCAAAGTTCTCTTTTTGGTAAATAGATAATGCAATCCTCATTTCTGTAAGAGCATAAAAATAGATTGAATACTTTTAAAAAGCAATATGGTTGAATGATAACTGTGCTGTGTAAAGAATCATAGCCAATACGAGTTTCTGGGAAGTAATTAAAAGAAAATTGATTAGCAGGTTTGATATTCTTTGGCATAAATTAGATTTTATTTTGCACAAATCTTAGCTAAAAATGAATTTGCAAATTAAAATGTCTTAATGTAATTACATTGTCTTCTAGTATAAATCATTTCAGAAATGAACTCTTTCAACAAGAAATGAAAGTATGTTCTTAGCAGAATTAAATGAAGATCCAAGCAAAACCGAAATGCTTATGCAGTGTATATCACAAAATGGAAAAATAGAGGATGCATAGCATCTTAAGAAATGCTTGTTTTTAATACAAATAACTGCACAGGACTATTGGCTAGTTTAGTTTAAGTGATCTATTGTTATTTGAGAAACCTGTAATTTTACTTACAGAAGTTGGGTCTGTTGCAAAACTTCGGTCTCTTCCGAACTTAAGAACTTAGGATATATTTTAATAGCCTGATTAAAACTTTTTATTAAATGGTGGGAATAGTTATAGTGGGATGTGTATTAGGGTAGGATGAAGTCAACCTGCTCTGAATCCTGTTTGGTCACTTTAATAATTGGGTGATAATGGGAAAGATAATCCCAAATACCGTTATCCCAAACATTGATATCCCTGAAGCCTGAATTCCCAAAATATAATTGTGAAAAAACAATTTTAAAGTTATTTAAAATACATTTATTTACATTTTTAAAGGGAATTTATTTGAGAAACACATCTAAAAACATGACCCACCATACTTGCTTTACAAAATAAAAGGCAGACCAGGAGAAATTTTATCCTTCACAAATGCAGATGGACAAAAAGGAATCTTCATTTATTGAGGAAGTTTCAACATTTCTAGGTATACAATGTTTGCGAAGTCAATGTTGCAGTAACAAACTCTCACAAAGTCAAAGTTGCAAAAAATGCATGAAATGATTTAGAACTCTCTAAAAGTCCTTACACAATTTATCCCTCCATTGTTGGAAACGATGCAAAAATGAAATGTATAACTTAGTAAATTGTAAAAAATACTGCTGAAAATTTAAGTAGTGAATAAAACTAAAAAAGGAAAAGAACAAAATTAACACAAATTCATGTCAAAAAATATATTACATAGCTAGATTATAGGCAATTGCACAAAGACAGTTCCTTAGAGCTGGATAAATTTTATAATCATTAACTGTATTTTGAATTCTCGTATCACGAAGAATAGCTGCTCTTTTTTGTAGGGCGTGGCTCTCCTCTGAGAAGTTGTTCACATTCATTTTCCACATAGTGCTGGTATTTTTGAAATTTGTCTGTTAGATTTTCCCATCCCTTGTACCTTGCTCTATATTGCTCTGAGTACACAGGACTTTCATTTTCCATGCATTCACACACACCACACATTTGGCAGAAAGAATACCAGTGGTCAAACAGCATCTCTGTTGTGTAAATGTCCTTTTATCCTACTGTGTACCTAACGATTTTCAAACCAGTCAGTAACTTTCTGACTTCTTCAGGGAAACTCAACTTTAATTCCTTAAAATGCCCTGGAATTTCATCAGCTGGAAGAAATGCTAATGCACATAAATAACACATTTTGAAAATTGGACTTTTCCTCTTTCTGTTGCATGACCAACTCACTATTCTGAATTCTCAACCAAATTTATTTGGCGAAATGGAAATAATAAACTTAATTGGAAAAACATTAATAATTCACTTTTAGAAGCCTCATCACATGTAATTCCAAATCTGTCATTAAGGTCCGATTCTGTTGAAATTATTTTCTTAAAGTTCACCAAATCTTCAAATGAGCATTTTATCAACTGCTTCACTTTTTCACTCGTTATCCATCAACAAGTGGTTAAGAGCTAGAATTGTTGGATCTAACGAGGGTATGAATTGAACTGTATATAGTTGATTAAAAAACAAAAACAGTTTTGAAAGTGCCCTCTGTTATCCAAAGTGAAGCATGTACTAGTTTTTCCATGTTAGAATTAGTGGTGAATGTAAGTCTATTTTCTTCAACAGTCAAATTTCCAAGCAATAATACTTGATCATTTCATGTTTTTATGGGTGAAACTTCTATATCAGCAAGTGTTTTTGGTTCTCAAACCCCCTTTTAAAATATAAATGTCCACCCGCGGAGCCATCACCATAGTCCTCCGTGCTCCCCTCCTCCCCCCTCTTGAGCCCTACCCCTCCCCTCCTACCCTGCTGAATGTCGCTTTCTTATTTGGCTCCCCTATATTCCTGTTATAAGTGAAACCATTCGATAATTTTCTTTTTCTTTCTGGCTTATTTCACTGATCATGATCCCCTCTAGGTCCATCCATGTTGCTGCGAATTGCATGTGTGGGTAACTTATGGGGAACACACAATAATGTAAAAGATATGAATAACAAAAATAAATAAAATATCTATTAAAAATAATAAAACCCTTAATATTCTTGGAACTTGAAGGGTTTATTAAAAAATAAACACTATCTAAGAGAAATAAAGATATTTCAGTGTCTTTTAAAAAATAAAATATAAATGTCTTTTAAAAATATAGGGCCTCCCCGGTGGCGCAGCGGTTCGACGCCCGGCCGGGGAGAATCCCACATGGTGGGGCAGACCTCTCCTGCCTCGCCCGCTGCTCCCCTCAGCAGTGTACTTCTCATCTGCCTGTTCTGGTCCCCACTCTGTCTCTGGTGAACCCTCTCGCCACCCCACGCCTCTGGCCTGTACCCCAGCTTGTATGTAAAAAAAAAAATATATATATATATATATATATATATATATCACACATCTACAAAAAAATATAAATATCTTTTAAAGAGTTTTTAAACAGTATTTTTTCCAGAACCATATTTTAGGATTTTGGTTTTTTTTGTGATTGTAGGCTTTGGGAATTTTGATACTCAGAATTTCAACATTTAGCTAACCTTGCAATTGATAACATTTTCATTTTGAGCAAAGAATACTCTTCTTTTCTTCCTGAGGTCTGCTTCTTTGTTTTTGCCAATTTATGTTTCCTGTATTTTTTAAGTCCTTTGATAGGTAAATCTTTTTATCATTATGAAATGTATCTATTTCTGGAAATGCCCTTGTCTTCAAATTTGAATTGTCTGATATTAGTGCAGTCACACTAGCTTTCTTAGGATTAATATTAACATCCTTTCTCCATCTTTTTCCTTTAAAACTTTAAGTGTCTTAATATTTAATTTGTACTTCTTGCAAAGCACATATTGTCCAACCTTGGTTTTCATCTACTTAAGTAGTTCTTGACTAGAGGTGATTTTTGTCACACCCCAGGCAATATGTGGAAATATCTGGAGACAATTTTGGTTTCACAACTGAGGGGAGAGAGGTGTTGCTATTGGCACCTAGTGGGTACAGACCAGGGGTGCTGGTGGACCTCCTGCAATGCACAGGACAGCCTCCTCCAAGAATTATGTTGACCAAAATGTCAGTTATACTGAGGTTGAGAAACTGATCTACTTTGACCACTTCTGGCTTTTAATTGAAACCATTAGTTAATTTACATTTGACATAGCTAGAGTTAATTGAATGGTTCATTTGGTTCTCTGGTATCTTGCTACTTGTTTTCTGTTTTTTTGTTGGATCTTTATTTCTTATTTCTTCCTTGCCTGTCTTCTTTTGAATTAATCAGGTTCTTTTTAGTGTTCTACCTTTTTAAACTATTTTTATTGGGGCAAAACTGGTTTACAGCAATGTATATGATTTAGGATTGTAGGCTCACAACTCTTCAGATGTATGTTACCACATTACACCCACCACAGAAGTCCCAATAATTTCCCCCATAGTCCCATTGGGGCCCTTCCCTCCTTGTACCCCATTCCCCACCCTCTCCCTCTGGTAGCTTCAATTCTCCACTCAGGTTTAGGGTTTGTTTTGGTTTATTTTTGCCTGTTCCTTTCCC
The DNA here is from genome assembly GCA_004024925.1 of Scalopus aquaticus. Classification (NCBI taxonomy): domain Eukaryota; kingdom Metazoa; phylum Chordata; class Mammalia; order Eulipotyphla; family Talpidae; genus Scalopus; species Scalopus aquaticus. The sequence continues at coordinate 4,850 of PVIJ01005700.1, forward strand.
CATGCCCCACACCCTTTATAGTACAGATCTGAGTGAAATTTCCAGTGTATGTCTTTATTTCACTTAGCGTAATCCTCTTAGTTCTCCCTATGTTGTCTTAAATGGTAATGTTTCATCTCTTCTTTTTAAATAGATGAATGGCATTCCGTTGTGTATGTGTATCACATCTTTATCCACTCATTTGCTGTTGGGTACTTTCTATAACTTGATGATTATAAATAGTGCTACAATGAATAGAGGAGTACATACATTGCTTTGAATTAGTGTTTTGAATTAGTTATGGAATTGTTGGACCATACAATGCATCTGTAGTTTCCATTCCAACCAACAGCATATGTGGATTCACATCCTCGCCAACACTTGATGTTTCTGGTCCTTTTGACAAGGGCCATTGTCATACGTGTGAGATGGTATCTCGTTTTAGTTTTGATTTACATTTTCCTAAACGATGAGTATATCTTTCATGTGCCTATTGGCCATATGTGTTTCTTGTTTGGAAAAAAAATGCCTATTAAATTCTTCTGCCCATTTTTTTTTATTGTTTTATTCTTGAATTGTATGAATTATTGAAGATCTTGGCTATCAGTCCTTTGTCAGGTGTATGAAATAGAGAAAATACTTAACTATTATATCTCTTTTTATTATGCCTCTTTGTTTTAATATAACTCTCTAGCTCTTTATTAAAATTTCCATTTCATTATGTCTGTATGAGCAGTTTCCTATTTTACTTAATGACTATATCATCTGTTGCTGTCATTTCTTTTTTTAATCCTTAAGTTGTTCCAGATATGACCAAAGGAAGTTTCTTCAGGCTGACTTTTATGCCTTTTGAACTTGTCCCCATCATTTCTTGAACACTGTTTGCTTTCTGGAGGTGACAGATATTCCAGGATCATCTTGTCCTTTTACTTCTCTTGCAAAAGGTATCAAAAGTATTCAATTCTTTCTCTAATAGAACAGTGGTGAATAACATTCAGAAATTCCCTATAATGGAGAATAATAGAAATAACGAGCTGCGATTTATGTGTTGATCGTGTAAAGACCCTGGTAATATCAAACTTCCTAAGTAGACATAGCTAGGAATTGTCTGCATAAAAACACTCACATATGCTTACACATTTAACATCTACTGTATTAATTCCTAAGTCTACCTGATACTTCCTCTTCCAATCCAACACCTTAAAGATTGTTCTTGTCTCTACATTTCCACATTTGGAGTTCCCTTTTTAACAACAGAAATTACTATTTTTTATGCATATTCTTTAAAAATTTTAGTAACATTGATTTACAACTTTGTGTTGTAGGGATGTAGGATCTCTCCTTTAGGTGTTGTTACCACACCATACTCACCACCAGAACATACATAGTCCTTAAATGCCTATTAAATTCTTTTGTCCAATCAACAAGACAAAAAATAACCAAGGACACTAAAGTTCTAAATAAGGACCTAGACCACGTGGGATTAACAGATATCTATCCGTCACTTCACCCCCGAAAAATTGAATACACATTTTTCTCAAGTGCAACGGAACATACTCTAAGATCGATCACATATGAGGTCACAAAACAAACCTCAACAGATACAATAAGATCAAAATCGTACCAGCCTTCTTCTCTGATTATAAAGGAGTCAAACTGGAAATAAACCATGAAAAGAAAAAAAGGAACCCTCTTACCTCATGGAAACTGAAGCCCACATTACTGGAAGACCAATGGACCAAGGGATCAAAGAAGAAATTAAAAAGTATCTAGAACTGAATGACAACGAGGACGCAACTTTCCAGAACGTCTGAGACACAGCAAAAGCAGTAGTAAGAGGAAAATATATAGCATTACAGGCTCACATCAAGAAACAACTCAAAGAAACAATCTAATCTCACATCTCAAAGAACTAGAAAATTAATAACAAGATCAAATATCAACTCAAAGAATTACAGAGAAAGTTGTGAAATATAGCACGTATATTTGGGGTGCATGAAAGCTGATGAATTTTACATATGATTGTATAAATATGCTATATTCCCCTAGATACTTAGTCTAATCCTCTTATCACCAGACCAAACACTGGGACCTTATTGGCTTAGCCCTTTGCTGGAGCTTCTTCACTGAATTCATGTTTGATATAACATTGACCTTTAATAAATAAACTTTTTCATTGTTTATTTTTAAGGGTTTATTTATTGTAAAATAAATAAATAAATTCTTCTGTCCATATTTTTGGTTTTTTTTCCTTGAATTGTGTGAATTGTTGTAGAGCTTGGCTAGCAGTCCTTTGTCAGGTGTATAAAATGGAGAAAATTCTTAGCTTTTATATCATCTTTTTTTATTATGCCTGTTTTTATTATGTCCATTGAGCTCCTTCCAATTGCTCTCCCCTACCCTTCCATTCCAGTAGCCTTAGATTCTTTTTTTTAACACACTCATCCATTTTGGGGTATTTATGTTGTTTCCATAGCTTGGCTATTGTAAATAGTCTTGCAGTGAACACTGGGGTGCATATTTCCCTTTGAAATAGTTTTTGTATTCTTTGGGTAGATGCCTAGGAGAGGAATACTTGGGTCATATGATAGACCCATTTTTAATATTTTGAGAAACCTGAATACTGTTTTCCATAAAGGCAAGAACAGTCTACATTTCCACCAACAGTGTCTGAGAGTTCATTTTTTCCCCACATCCTTGCCTATATCACTTGTTTCTGGTCTTTCTGACATGGGCTATTTTTATAGGTGTGAGATGGTATCTGATTGTGGTTTTAATTTGCATTTCCCTGATACTTGATAATGAGCGTATTTTTCATTTGCCTGTTGGCTCTCTGTATGTCTTCTTTGGAGAAGTGCCTATTTGGCTCCTCTGCCCACTTGTTTTTAAAGATATATTTTATTTATTTTTTTAAAGATTGATTTATTTATGCATACAAGCTGGGGTACAGGCCAGAGGTATGGGGCGGCGAGAGGGTTCACCAGAGACAGAGTGGGGACCAGAACAGGCAGATTAACTGAAGTACACTGCTGAGGGGAGCGGTGGGCAAGGCAGGAGAGGTCTGCCGCACCATGTGGGAATCTCCCAGGCCAGGCTTCGAATTCGCATTGCTGCTGCTGACAGCTCCACAGCGCAGCGCTTAACTGCTGCGCCACCAGGGAGGCCCAAGATTTATTTATTATGAATAGCAGAACTGAGGTACACGCCAGAGTCACAGGGGTGAGAGGATTCACCAGAGACAGAGTGGGGAGCAGAACAGCAGACTGACTGAAAAAAACTGCTGAGGGAAGCAGCAGGCTAGACAGGAAAGGTCTGCTGTGCCATGTGGGTTAGCTCCCTGGCAGGGATCTATCGCAGGGATCTATCTCAGGCCCTAGTGGTGACCATGGACACTAACCCTTAGGCCACCAGGGAGATCCCGCCCATTTTATAATTGGGTTGTTTTCTTGTTAAGTTGCATGACTTCTTTGTAAACTAGGATATCAAACCTCTGTTGGATGCATAGTATAAAAATATTTTCTGATTCCAAAGGCTGTCTTTATTTTAGTGAGTTTTTCACTATGTAGGTTTTTTCAGTTTGATGTAGTACCAACTGTTAATATTCTTTTGTTTTCCTGTGAAAACAGATCTATAAAGACCTTTCTGGAAACTATGTCATGCAGTGTTATGCCTATTCTCTTCTATGAATTTTATGGTTTCTGGTCTTATATCGAAGTCTTACTACTTACTCCTGACGATGAATCTAATTCCTCTCCTCCCTAGGTCTTATTTTTAAAATGTTGTATTCTGTGTTGCACATAAAAGAACAATGGGAAGTGTATTTGTATGTGTCTGTTCAGAGTATGCACACCTTTCATTCTGTTGTGATGAGGGTGAGGAACTTACCCTTCAGAATCACCTACAACTTGAGATAGAGCTGGATTAGCTTTTGTTTACCTCCAATTAACTCAATCTCTAACCACCCATACTTCATCTGTCAACAAATTGATCTTTTTAGTGCTTGAACTCATACTTAGATGTTTTAGTTCTGTTTCAAATTTGCTTTCAGCTCTGGCAATTAAGGGTAATGTACAAAACTGCATGAATTCTGTTCATTAGGCCCCCCTCCACCACCACTTTCTTGGCAAAATTCTGGGGAAAATGGGAAAAAGTTTGGTCAAGCACTTAACGCCCCATCAGATCCAGCCCTCAATGTTGTCAAAAGTTTGGCTGGCTTTTTTGTTGTATAGTTTTATGGCCTATGAAGCTTCCCTCCTAACCCACCAGCACCCAGACAGGCAAATGCCAAATTATAGAAATGCTGCAGCCTCTCCTTACTTATGGAGAATTCATCCTTCCCTCTCAAAGATTTGTCATCTAGACTTGCTCATTTGTAGTACCCTGTGATAGTTTAGAAAAACTCCAGCTAAAGATAGGCTTTAACTGTTTTCTCTAGGTACAAGTTTTTGTGTATTGTATATCCTAACCCGAGGTAGAAGTCAATTTCACCATGTTTTATAAGAATGAAATTTACATTGGCCTGAAGTTCAAGATACTGAACATCTCCTTATACCTTCTTTCCCAGTTCATATTAAATTATAAGGAAAGAAAATGCAGTCAAGATACAGGGAGTATGATGAATTAGTATTAGAGATTTCAGTACACACCCAGAAGGCAAAATGGATAGAGTAAGAACTGGGGAAGCAGAGATGAGCAAACTATAGCCTCAGAGCCTCACAGAAGATGCTTCTATGTGGCTGATCAGTCTGGCAGAATCCCAGAAAGGCTCTAGCATTAGATTGAGGGAAAATTTAAGAGGTTAAGAAGTAGAGCTAATATTACTGCAACTAATAACCAAAAGTCTTTATATTGACCACTTGTCCCTCATACATTTGCTCACATACCTATAGCCAGGTATTTACTCCTTGAAAAAATACAAGTTTTCTAACGAGCATGCAGGTTAAACCCACAAACTTTGCTCTTCCTGTCATGTTAGGAATTGACAATATAAAATTTGATTCCAAGTTGAATTTGAGACGCAATTTCTTAGCATAACTATAATTTTGGGTAAATTACTTTTCTTTTACCCAGTTCCCTCATTCATAACAGTATATCCATCACAAAAGGTGTTTGTGAGGATTTAATGAAATGTATATAGTTTTTAGTTCTGTGCTTTGGACATAATGGCTGCCAGCTACTGAATGTTTATTGTCATTTTTATTACTGGTGAAATAGCTGCTTTATTTTAAAAACAAGGGAGTCAAAAGTTAGTGTTGTTGAGAAAGGACTCTAAGTAGGAGAAAAATAGAAGTGGGGCAATCAATGCACCTGGGTATGGGTTATAAATTAATACCCCTCCCCTCATTTTCCTTACCAATAACTAGTTGTATAGAATAAGTCATTAAAAGGGCTCCAAAGTCATGTGATTTAGACTAAACATTAATACAAAAGTTTTCAGCAGTATATTGAATGTTTTAATATAAAATATTTTTGGCTTACATGGAATAAACTCTGCTGGTCTAGGAAGATATGTTTGTTTATTCCTGGCACACTGTTAAAATACCTTTGATTTGTGATAGATCAGTATTTTTCAGTATATTCCAAGTAACAAAATTTTACTAAAACCCACTTACTCAAATTTAAATTCACAATAGAAATGGGTATCTTCTGGGCCTCCCCGGTGGCACAGCGGTTGAGCACTGCGCTGTGGAGCTGTCGGCAGCAGTGACACGAGTTTGACGCCCAGCCGGGGAGAATCCCACATGGCGCAGCAGACCTCTCCTGCCTCGCCCGCTGCTCCCCTCAGCAGTGTATTTCTGATCTGCCTGTTCTGCTACCCACTCTGTCTCTGGTGAACCCTCTCGCCGCCCCACGCCTCTGGCCTGTACCCCAGCTTGTATGTATAAATAAAATAAATCTTTAGTAGAAGATACCTTTTTTTTTTTTAAATAAAAATCAACAATTACTCAACACTACTACAAATATTATTATACATTTGTTTCATACTTTGACTACATATTACAACTAATGAGTAGGGGAGATAATCCAAAATTGAGCTGATTTTTCTGACTTTATAGTGTCAACTCTTCATATGCATAGCTAAATTCCCTTTATCACTTTTTAATTTCAATTTGTGATAAATTTACAATGTCTATATACTTCTAATAGGAAAATGATACAATCTTAATTGTATTGACATCGTGAAAATGAACTCAGTAACAGAAAGCCACTTTTTGATGACATCAGCTACATTTTCATTTAAATTGGCCTGAAAGTTTTTCATTCACTGATCTTGGCATTGCTGTTTAACTACAGATATGAGATTTGTTTCCCTTTCACCAATTCTCTGTCCAGGAATTAACTTAATGAGAATCTTAAAATACTCACTTATGTAAGACTGTTAAACTATAGTATTTTACGGTGGTTACTCCAATTTATTATTAAAAAATCATTTCAGTCAAAAATATATTCTAAATACCTCCTTATTAAGGGCAAGTGGCTCTTGTGGGTAATTATGTGCCAGAAATAACAGGACTTATAAGCCTCTGCCTGAAAAGAAGCGAGTCAAGATCTGTCAGTAGTTAAGAATGTCTCTTGTTTTGGAAACTACTAAACTTTGAGTACCTACTACAAAATATACATTATCACATTCTTAAAAGAATTTCCTTTTGATGTGTGTGTGTGTGTGTGTGTATATATATATAATACTATCACATCACCCATGGAAAGGTAATGTAGACCATTACTTCAAGAGACTAAGCTCTGTAAGTGGAAAAATACATTTAAAAGGTGTCTCCAAAACAGGAAATGTATTTCAGTCAAAATTTACAAGCAAAATACAGATACAAATAAGATTTTTAAGATTTTACTAAAAAAAAAAAAACAACAACAACCCATTACTGCATTAAATATAAGTATCTTTTGATTAACAATTTTTTAAAGCATAGACTGTATGAAAACACTGGTTATAAAAATGGTCTTATGAAAAAAAGGTCTTCTGTGGTTTTTAAGAAGAGCAAGAGAGAAAGAAAGCTATGCAAAGGTTAAATTATTCTTCTCTGGGATACCTAGATTAATCAGAGCAAAATAAAAATAGCATAACTGAAAAGTCATGGGAAGTAAAAGATTTTGACTTCTTAATTTATCACTTACTGGTACATACTTTTAAAAAGTTTTTAAGAGGGTAGTGCTTTTGTGGTTTTTAACAAGGTATCACCTAAGGAAACAAAATCAACATTGTGCTGAAAAATATATTTATGTTGTCATTTTCTTCTTAGTGGAATGGTAAAGTTCTGCCCTAAAGTAATTCCTATTTCCAATAAACTCCTTCCTAAATATAGATATATAATATGAAAGCCATAAGAAAATTAGTTTCATTAATTGTGAGATCTATTTTTTAATCTTTAAAAGTAGCCAATCCATTTCTCCTGCTTATAATATTCCTTCTGCATATTAACATTTTGAATATGGCAGGTTTAAGATGCTATCTCATAAAGAATTATCTGTAGTTTTTGTTTATTTAGGTAGGAAAATTAAAATGCATATTCTGTAACTTTTTGGTTATTAAATAGCTGGAGTCACATTTTGAGTCTAGACTTTTTTGGTTTTACTTTTACAGAAATACATAGATAAAAAACTGCTACCTTTTGAATGTGCTTTTTAGTACCATTAATAACTTTATACTTTTATACTTGGCTTTCTCAGAGTAAAGAGACATGCTTTAGGTTAAAGCTAATTGGCTCAATATTGGCTCAGAAATTTAGAAGATTTTATTTAACATTAACTTTTTTTGGTAGTTATAAGTTATTTTAACACTTGACTTTCCTACTACGCTATTTCTGAGGAACAGAAAAGTAATGAAATACTACAGACTTTCATGTGGGTAATGTTGATAAAACTATCATAACCAAATACTGGAAATTTTCAAATCAACCGTCTACGAACCATACATAAACATTTTTCTGTAATTTTTAATACACTAAAATACTCAACAATTGTTATTTGAACGTTACATGGAAAATGAACAAAATCTTATTCAAAGCATTAGGAAAATCATATTCAAAACAGAGAAATAATTAACGCTGCATAGATAGTGGTATACAAGTTCCCTGATCCTAAGTGACTTCTTCCTAACTGAAACTTTAATTTTCAAGTCACCAGGTAGAAAGTGGTAGTAGAGGCATTTTCTCTCACTGAGGCTGGATAAAAATGGTTTCAATGGTGAGAAGTTACACCATTTAAACAACAAAGATCAGATTATCCTCCAATTTAATTCTATTCCCCTCTTGTTATTTCTCAGAAATCAAAGTTGTTATTTCTCAGAAATTAAAGTTTAGAATTTAAGGATTATTGGAAGGGAATAGGAGGTAAATGACCTCTTAGGAGATATACTGATCAGTGCCCATTTCATTCGAACTAAACACTGAATAAAGTTTAAAAATTACAACCATACCATTATGCTTAAGTAAAAGTGCCAATGAATACCTTTTTACATAATGTATTATGAACTTACAAAATATAATACATTACCTGTATATAAGAGAAAATGACCTGTTTTCAATTCTATGACCGTCAGTGGAAAAAAGTCATTAATGGGGATGTGAAAAATAATTTTCCTGGCACAGCATTAATCTACAGGGGTCAAAATCATTTCTGAATACTGAAAAACTGCCTATAAATAAAAAATTGCTTTTCCAATAATAGTACTTTTTGAAAGGGAAGATAATTTACTCAGAAGGAATTTGTAGGTGAAAACACTGTTCACTAAAACATTGTTACCCTGAGAAAGACTTAAAATTGCCAGTGCTTTGAAAGGCCCCTAATAATGTATGAAAGGAATTTGTAGGTGCTAGTCTTTTACGTTACCTATAGAGAGAATGTTTTGATCTAAACAGTAGTTGGGGATTCTCTGGTACACTGGTAACAGGTCATAACCAAGATAAATGAATGGAATGGACTATAAACAAATTTTGCATTCACTGCAGCAAGATTTTTCTTCTTTCTATGAAAGCATCTGTAATTCTTTAACTGGTCTTGGACTCAAACCTATTGTTCACCAAAAATAATCTTTTGTAAGCAAATGGGTGGTTTTCTTATATTAAAACGTATTGGTCTATGTTCTCTAATTTATGCCTAGAAAATAAGGCATTAGTACCTCTTCACTGGCCATTGCAGAGCATAAACAAGTATTATCTTTTTAACCAGAGGCATATGCAAACATTCCTCAAAGTGCAGTTATTCTTAACATCTATTTACAGAGTTGAATTTATGACTGCCTAGATACTTTTAGTATAAAATAACGCTTATTCCCAACACCTTACATATACCATAATTACTTGGGGGAAAAAACGACAAAGTGAGAGCAGCTACGGAAGTAGCAAGGTATTTTCCACAAATAAAAATACAATATACAAAATGGCAAGTTAGTGATAACTGGTAGTATGAATTCAATATTCCACTTTGGATTTCAAATTATGATTTGACAAGTTTAAAACCTTGTCCTGTGTCCAACACAGTAGGAAGAAACCAACTCATTTTTAATCTTTTCAAGCACCTAAAACAAGTTTTGCAGATCCAAAAAAGGTTCAGACCACACAGCCAATTTGCCAAATGCACTACTGGATATGTAATACGAGGAAAATGTAACATCCAGTGCTTGGCCACATCGCTTCCCGTTGGCAAGTGTAAGGTGTAGTCACTCCACCGTTTTGACACACCATATACTGCTTTCACTGGACGCCCCTTTTCAGTCCAGCAGATGTTACTGTTGGAGTTGCAGTTATATTCTACCCAGTCTTTTGTAAAATCACCAAGCTGCGGTGGGTCAGCTTCTTCGATATCTACTGTCTTTGTCATCTCTGCTCCTTGCACTGCAATATACAGGTCATTGATTTTTCTCACTTCTTTCACCCAAGGGGTTGAATTCTCACTGTCTAACACAATGATAAGTCGGGAACAGAAGGAACCATTCTTTTCTCTCCACCATTCTAAAAGCGTGTCAAGGCGTAATATATCTCCACCTATGAGCAGTAGAAAATTCAATACAGTGTTAATTTCTGAAGTCTCTCATTAAGAGCACTCATTGTCTTATGTCTATTTTCTTTAAATTCCTTAAATTCAGTATGTAAGAAAAAAAGTATTCTATTCAAAGCATTTTTTTTTCAGAATTTTCAAAGACTTTGAATTTCAAGTGAAGAAAAAAAATCAGCCATGTTACATAAAACAAGGGTATGTTACGTAAGAAAATTGTTTTTAAAGTTAAATTTTAAAGTCTAATTATAAAGTTAAATTAAAATTTTAAAGGAGCAACAAATTAAGGCTTATGAGCCCAAATCTAACATGCCACTATTTTTGCATGATCAGTTTTTTCCCCGCCATGGTTGAAAAAAACCAAAAGAACAATATTCTGACATGTGACAAGTATAGAAAATTTCAACTTTAAATAATTTCCATAAATAACATTCACTTACATTTGGTCCATGGTTACTTCTGTACTACAAAGCAGAGCTCAGTAGTTCCAACAGGGACCTTATGGCCCACAAAGCCAAAAATATCTGGCCCTATACAGAAAAAGTTGCCAACTGCTGTTTACACCCTGAAAAATTAATATTACCTTGTCTTCATATGTAGGTTTCTACTCTATCTATAACCAAGAAGTTTAGTATGAGTTTAGAATGGACTAGTTTTTCAGTTTTATGCCTGAAAAACAACAAAAGTTTTAAAACATAGAAAGGTCTAAAGTAAATTTCTGACCTAAAATTCTGTCTTGCAGCTAGTAGGTCTTATATTTGGTTCATTGGTTTTTGCATTTATTTGATTTTTAAATATAATGCATTAAAATATTTAATTCTTAGCACTGTTAAATTTTGGGCCTGACATAATTACCATCCTCACCCTAGTCTGACTCTGAATAATGGTACATTGATATAGTCTTTCCAATTCTAGGAATTTATCCTATGAAAGAACAGAAATGGGCACAAAAAAATCCCCCTGCTACCTAAGATAGTGTAAAGCTGTAAAAAAATGTATACAACCAAGGAAATACATTTTCATGTAACATTATGTATTTTTTATAATAAAACTGCTTCATAAAGAATCTTGAAGTAACAGTGTACACATGACTTAGCAGTATAGGTTCACACCACGCCTACAATAATCCTCCATCATATTGACAAGAAAATGTTTTATATTAGGATAAAAAGCATGACATAGAAGTGTATCTACAAAAGTAGCAGTGGTTCTTGCTGAATGTTTGGATTTCAGATTATGCTTTAGTCTATATTTTCCAAAATTTTTACATTGAGCATATGTTACTTTTATAATTAGAAAAAATTTACTAGCACAAGATCCAGCAGTCTCAGTTCAAAATAAATATTGGAACAACCATTTTCTTTGCTTAAATATAAAAATGACCATACTAGAGACCTGAGGCCAGGGTATATAACAATTTTTATGAATAACTAATAGTCTGTTATTCATCAATCTGTTTTAAACAAGACAATGCGAAATTTATTTCAAAAATGTTCTTACATCCATGCATATCATATCAGTGATAGTATTTCAATACATGGTCTCTACATATTACTAATGTGTTGCTTCACAGAACCTGTGAATAGGTTCTATCTTGCATTTGGCTTTTGGCCCAGATGCACAAAGTGCTTACACTTATCTAAGATAACAGCATATGATGCAGTTCAAGTAACTGAGACTGCTTTTTAAAGGCTTTGTTTATCTGTGATAAAATGCTTTATATTTTATCAACTTATTTTTTTTCATTTCTCGTCATTATTATAATTGTTTTTCCCCCTCAAAGAGAGGCAAAAATATCAGGTTCCCTATTATGAAACCCTACAAATGTTAAGAAGACTAAATATTCTATGGCACTGTGGGTACAGGTATGGAATAAAGACCAAATGCAGATTCCCACAGTAATTTAGTTCCGAATCTGTTCTTTTGCTAACTTAAGTAAAATCCAGTTATGTTTCCTAACTTAGAGCTTCTTAGAAAAGTAACTACTAATACATTTTTATAGCTTAGAGCACTTCATTACTTGATTTGGAATGGATTACAGCTTTTTCTTCAGAGCAGGAGTGGATACTACTATTCTGAAGTACAATCATCAGTCTTCCAAGCCTGTGTCTCAGGCAGATAAGGGCAGGAACAGACTGAAAAGAGAGCTCCATCTCTGGGCCTGGTTCAACCTGGTCACCTGCAAGTGGGGCAGGTGTCAGGTCATGAGTGTACAGCTGCTGATTTGTAGGGCAAAACCTACTTTTATGAGGTAAGTAGGGCCATATCAAGCCCTGCTTTCACCATAATTTTCTATTCTTTACAATAAAGTGTTACCTGGAAGTTACCTATATGGGAAACAATTCTTGGTCTCTATTACTTTTGCTAGGAAATGAGAAAACTGCCATAAACTTCAGTAAACTGGACATCTAGAATTTAAAGTACTTTAAAAAATGGCTTTGAAAATTCTGGAAGACTTAAGAAAAATTCAACCTTTGAAAAATCTTTATATTAGTAATCCCTCATGTAAACATAAACAACAACAAACTCACTTTTCAATTATTATAATCAGTCCCAGCTTTTAGGTGTCACATTCTATTTCTGTAAATCTTTTAATAGAGTAACTGCCAGAGGTGAATTTACCTGCAAGGGCCCATTCTCCTGTACCATGGGTGTGCCCACTGTAATATAAAACATATGTGTCATGTCTAGGTCCATCCACAGTTCGAAGTTCCAGGAAAGCTTTCAGTTTGGAATGTAGAGTATCAAAAGACAGTCCACTTGTGGAATAGTCACATCCATAGGTCTCAATCATATGATAAGCAAAAAATCTTTGGATAGCATTGAGCATGCCAGTAGACCTCAAATTTAAGTCTTGTACATGTTCTGGTGGAAGAAGGGTTGGCTGACCATCAGGACTGCAGGAGAAAGAAAGGATTATTTTGGTATTTAAGAAGTATTCATTTTTATCACTTATTATTTTTTTGCATAGAACTGGAGTGTAGGCCAGAGGTGTGGGGATGAGAGGATTCACTAGAGACAGTGGGGAGCAGAACAGGTGGATCTACTGAAGTACACTATGGGGAGCAGTGGGCAAGACAGGAGAGCTCTGCTGTACCATACGTGAGTTAGCTCCCTGGTTGGGGCTTGAGCTCAGGCGATAGTGGTGACAGTGCTGAGATCTAACCTTAGGCCACCGGGGAGGCCCTTTTGTCACATTCTTACCTTTTATATTTAATTATCTAAGAATCCTAATAGTTGCTGTAAACTAATTGCCAAGATTTTAAAAATAACTTTTTCTAAAATTCCTACATTGCTAAAAATTAACTTTGGAAAGTCTACACCTATTTATAAGAAATACAAACAAAGCAGAGAGACTATTCCTAAATGTAGTACTACTCTTTATTCATCTTATTACTGAATGACACATACTGGACAAGATTTTTTAAAAGCACAATTATACGATTAATTTTACCTCAAAAATGTTTAATGAACATCTGGATAGGGACTGTAGTTATTTTCTTGAAGGGAATCTTAATGAAACAATATTTTAAATTATATATTCAATGTTAATTATATATTCAATGTTAGTATTGAAAAGTCATTATTAACACTTCAAGTTTTACTAATTTAAGATATATAAATGAAGACATTTACCTATTAATGTCATTTTAAAATTATTAAAATTTAGGTAGATTGGTTTATTACTACTGAACACTAATTGAAGACTTAAATTTGATCCTGAAACAATGGTATTCTAGAAAAGATGATCAAAATATCAATACTGAGGTAGACAAAGATTATCACTCATATTCAGAAAAAGAATTTTGATCAGAAATTTGAAAACTCTGCTCTTATTACAATGTTATTCTATTAACACTTTGGTTTTCATTAAAAGAAGAAAACATTTTGTTTCATATTAACGTTAATCGATTACCAAAAAATAAGAAAGCTATAAAATCTACCTGCAAATTACTATATCCACTATTTTTTCTTGCAGAGTTGTCATATCTTACTTTACGGGACCTTTCTAAATTTATTTTTAACTTGGAGGAAAATATTACAAATAGTCTATTGTGTTTTATGTCATATAGTTGAAATCTTTTTGACTTCATGTCCTCCTAGCCCTCCACAAGGGAAAGTATGATGAAAACTTGGTCATCAGGAATTCATTTATAGCCAAAAACTTTTCTATCTCTAAGGTTTTAACTGTAATGGAAAAATTTACTAATTTGCTGGGATAAAAAATTCCACTGCCAGTCTTTAATTCTTGGTACTCATATTTGTATGACTAGAAATGTCATACAAGTTTTTACATTCATATTCTCATTACATTCCTCTGACATGGGTAAAGTACTGTGTCATTTGCTTTTTGATGTCTTGATAAAGACGCTGAAGTACAGAGAAGTTATAATTTGTCTAAGGAAACACAGAACTAGAATTTAGGGTTCTAAGGCCCATTGGATATTGTATTTTATGATACTGTTTCATGGAACACTTTATTTAAACACAATATCCCTTTCTAAAGAAAGGGTAGGACATTTCTTTAGAAAATTCATCCATATTTGCTGATCTGTAGCTAATAAAAGCTATAATCACATTTATAAAAAAAATACTCAAAATGAACCCTGAAGATTTATATATATTATTACTCAGTAATAATTTTGGGATAAATGACAAAAAATGCCAAGAATATTTACAATTTTAAAATGTGTTTTGAAAAGAGATATCATTTTTATATCCGTATTCACAGAAATATTTGGAAAACATTAAATAGTTATTATTAATTATATTAAATTACCTGCAGAAGTTAGTGGGAATCACAATAGCATATCCAACAGATGTTCCTCCTAAACAGTTACCCAATTCATGGAAGAGTCCATGAGCCATGGATTCCAATGGCAAAACAATTAGAAACATACTCAAGAACACTCCATTGGCTGGCTGAAAGAAATTTAAAACAGCATGTTTACATAATGTGTATGACAGTAGCGTGTGCTTATGTATATTTACATACACGTATATATACACACACATTTTTGTCCCTATTTCCAAAAAGGATGAAAAAGGACAGTTGATGATCGAAAAACAGTCGGAGCAGAGAAGTATATAGAGCAATGAACTCTAAATTTATGTCTAAGTCTCTTGGAAGCTGTGGCAAAAATACAGTGTAACTTTTTTGCGTATCTGTAAAATATCCCATCCAAGCCAAAAAACTAACCATACTTGTATGACAGAAAAAGTCAGAAATGAAATTCTTTCCTGGTAAAACTCACATGACTTAAATCATTTTTCTTTCTTTTTTTTTTAAAGATTTATTTATTTTCGCATACAAGCTGGGGTACAGGCCAGAGGCATGGGGCAGCGAGACGGTTCACCAGCGACAGAGTGGGGAGAACAGGCAGTGGGGAGCAGAACAGGATGGAAATACACTGTTGAGGGGAGCAGTGGGCGAGGCAGGCGCGGTCTGCCAAGCCATGTGGGAATCTCCCTGGCAGGGTGTGGAACTCGCCTCACCGCTGCCCTCAGCTCCACAACACAGCGCTTAACCGCTGCACCACCAGGGAGGCCCTTAAATCATTTTTCAAATAGCACACTCACTTTGAGAAAGGTACTTTAGAATGGGGCCCTTTTGTTTTTCCTGTGAAAAGTCTAGAAATCATAAGAAAATCTTAACAATCTAAAGCTACTAAAATGAATTCCATTCTAATATTTAAACTTACAACACAATTTTTCTTAGAAAAGTTTTAACTATTGAGTCAATCTAAAGTTGTAAAAACAGGGCCTCCCCGGTGGCGCAGCAGTTAAGCACTGTGCTGTGGAGCTGTCAGCAGCAGCGAAGCGACTTCGATGCCTGGGGAGGGAGATTCCCACATGTCAAGGCAGACCTCTACTGCCTCGTCCACTGCTCCCCTCAGTAGTGTATTTCCATTGATCTCCTTGTGCTGATCCCTACTCTCTCTGGTGAACCCTCTCGCCACCCCACGCCTCTGGCCTGTACCCTGGCTTGTATGCATAAATAATAAATCTTAAAAATTAACAAAAATTGTAAAAACAACACACACAGACCTATGTAAGGGAGCTTTAAGCACACTAAAAGCAGACTGGAAAATAGGAGAGAAAAGAAAGACAAGGCGGCGTGATTAGGTAGTAATTAGAGTGAAAGCAAGTTAAAGGACCCATTAAAATGAAAAGAAAATGGAAGGACCACAGTTGCTCAGTCTGAAGTACAATTTTAGAATACTGATACTATTTCATGTTCTGTATATTGCTACTCTACAATCCCGTGCCTATGTACATGAACACACATTTTCTAACATTAATAGGTGGTTTATCAAATCATAATTATAATAAAAAATAGTACATTGACTCCTATAGTTAAATGGATATGATGTCTTATTTTTGGTACATGCTGTTTTCAAATACAAAGTTAGGTGTTCAATTTAGAAACATTATAAAAATACAAAAAGTAAAACAGAAAATCAAGTAACTTCATCCACAGAGCTAACATTTTGAAATGTTTCTAGACTTCATGCAAAATACATTGTTTTTACCAAAGTGGGATGATACTAATATCGTATAAACGTATTAGTATATGTAAGCTTATTAACATCATTCTAAACATTTGTAACATTCTAACATTTGTGACTGATTCTGCCATTTGCTAAAAATGAAATCACCACATTCCTTATATATGTCACACCCTGTGATAGCCATTGCTTCCATTATAGAGAAATCAACTGTGACTAGTTTTTCTGTTCAAGTCAAAAGGATTTCTGCAAAGAGGTACCTCAAAACCTTACTGAAACTAAATGATACTGGTTGGCAAGGAAAGGCACATAAAATTACATGCTGAAAGATTTCAGAGAGCATCTCTGTAAGAATCACTGGATAATGCTTCTAGAGTATCTGCATATCTCCTTTCCTTTTGATCCTTATGTGTATTATCAATTATATTTACAGAAAAGCCTACTATGGTTTAAGTCTTTCTTATTGACTTAAGGAAACAAGTGCAAAAGAGGAAAGTAAGTAGACACATTCACTGAACATCATACTACAAGAAACAACAGCTGCAACATTGCGTTTTAAAGATAGAATGAGATCAGGAGCAAAATGCAACAGAAGTTAATGGTAAAATTCCAGTATTTTAATGTTAATGACTTGGAATGATATTACTGACTTATTCTGGAAATGTTATTATTAAACTCAGTAAAACTGATGAAAAAAGCTATCCATGTAGGATCACACAGTCTACACAAATGAGGTCAGGCAAAGATTTCTTACATATAACATCAAAAGATGATTCACCAAAATAAACTGATAAATCAAATATGACAAAATTAAGAATGTTCTTCAAAAAATGAGAATGAAAAGATAATGGGAGAAAATATAATGGGAGAAAATATTCTTATAATTTAGAATATATAAAAGATTATCAGATTATCAGAACCCAACATTAAGAAAACACCCCAATTTTAAATGTCTAAGATTTTTTTTTTTAAGATTTATTTATGTATACAGGCTGGGGTACAGGCCAGAGGCGTGGGGCGGCGTGAGGGTTCACCAGGGACAGAGTGGGG
Organism: Scalopus aquaticus; assembly: GCA_004024925.1. Taxonomy (NCBI): domain Eukaryota; kingdom Metazoa; phylum Chordata; class Mammalia; order Eulipotyphla; family Talpidae; genus Scalopus; species Scalopus aquaticus. The sequence goes on from PVIJ01005700.1 coordinate 22,396, forward strand.
AGCAGCACAGGCAGACCGATGGAAATACACTGCTGAGGGGAGCAGCAGGCGAGGTCTGCTGCGCTATGTGGGAATCTCCCAGCCGGGCATCAAACTCCCATTGCCACTGCCGACAGCTCCACAGCACAGTGCTTAACTGCTGCGCCTGTCTAAGAGATCTTAACAGGTACTTCACCAAAGACGACAACATGAAAAGATACTTAAAGTTGTTAGTCACTCGGAAACTGAAAATAAACGCACTGACTTCACTATTTATACCTATAAGAATTCTTAAAACATAAAAACATAGCACCAGGCACTGGGGAAGGGGGGGATCTACGGTGTAAATGGAACTCCCACACTCTCACTGTAGGGGAGAATATAAAATGTTTCACTCACTTTGGAAAAGAATTTGGCAGTTTCTTACAAAGTTAAACATTATTCGTAAGTTTATCATCCGACCCAGCAACTTCACAACAAATGAAATTAAAAACATTACACAAAGCCGGGTCTCAAAATGCTTACAGCAGTTTTACTCATAATTAGCAAAAGCTAAATAATTTCAATGTCCCTCAACTGAGTAATGCATAAACTGAGACATTCATACAATAGAATACTGCTTACAATACAAAGGACTAACTGACAATCACAACACAGATGAAGGGAGGAGGAGAGCTCCTTGTAGGGTTCCCACATCATCCATCATCATCATTCTGACAGTCCCTATCACTGACAAGTAAAGTGAGGAGGAAATCCTCAGGCCACTCCCAAGATGTTTTCATCATCTGGCCGGCCTTACCCCACACTAACTTACCCCACACTAACTGTAGAGCCTGATGCTCAGGAGCCTCCCACAGCTCCTTTCAAACACTCTGCAACAACTGGTGCAAAAGTATATCAAGTAGAATTGACCTGTTATGCCCTACATCCCAGCCTGAAGTACTCAAATTATAGCATTTGTCGCAATGTAATATTTATTTACAGGTCTGCCTCTTCCCAATCCCATTAGATTGTGCCTCCCTTAAGGACAGAGTCATTTCTAAACAATCTGGAAATCTTTAGCACCCAGTACAATATTTGTCATATAATACAGTCAATAAATGTTGAAAGAGGAAAACTGGGTTTGTTAATACAAACTCCAACCATACAAGTTTCAATGTCTTAGCCTACAAAGGACCTCTTTAAAAAAACACAGATATCCTGGTTCTGTTATCATATCACCAGCGATTTGGGATATATTTTCTCTGGCTTTCAGTTTCTCTTACGTAAAATGACAGGATTAAAAAACAATCTCTAAGGACCTTTCAGTGTAAATATTCTAATATTTATTTTACAAGTGCTTTTATTAATGAACAATTATAAGGCAGGAGGCAAATAATGCATTGCTAACTTTTTTGATGCCTTTTTGCTAGACATCAAACTAAATTATCCTGTCAAGGTTGATCTACTACTTCAATTTCATGAACAAAGTTAAATAAGCACCAAAAGAAGAATGTCCTATTGAAATCACAAATGTGCCCTTAAAATTCTAACAATTCAACTCATGAAGCTGGCATTTTATCACACATCAGACATTGGCATAATAGAAAAACCATAAACTTACCTGCCAGGAAACTGCTCCCAAAATCGCTGTTGCAAGAAGACTAAAAAACACCAACTGCTGTGAAATTAAGCAAAAATGACGCATCCCTTTGGATGCCATGATTCTATCAAGACTATTGTTATCTATCCTGTGGGTAAAATATACTTTATGGCAGTCATTTAATTTTGTATGGAATCCCCACAGAGTTAAAAGGAAAATAATATGACAAATCATCCAGAAAATTCCAAAAATGGAAAAGCCTGGTATTACAAAATACCAGAGATGAGTGTCTCTAAGTTTAAATGCTGAGAGAATAAAAAATGTAAGCTCAATCAATCCAGTGAAAATGACAGAAAGTCTTCTGCAAATTCTTCCACGGTACAAAAAGGGTTTCCACCTTTCAGTCACTGAAAGTCCACTAAAATAAATGTCCAGGAATGGATCAATTGTCAGGCAAATAAAAAAACATGCAAAAGCAACTGGATTTTTAGGAGTTTCCAATGAGGAGAAAAACAGTAAGACTGCAAAAATAACTAAGTTTGGAATAGCTAGGAAAGATTTCATTCTCAGGTCAATGATTAACATTGCCAAAGCTACAACAAGTAAAATGACACTCACAGACTTCTCCACCAACATAGTTGTGCTGGCAATGGCAAAACCAACAAGTTCCAGAAATTCAACTGTAGTTAGTAAAGTAGGTCGATGACGCACATAGCCAGATATCCTCTCCACCAAAGCACACAATATCCTTAATACTATGGAAGTTAAAAGCAAGTATTTGGTTGACTCTTCTTTCACATCATTTTTAAAGAACGAATTATCAAGAAAACATAGCAGGCCAAGCAAAAATCCAAACCAAAGATTGGAGAGACTTAAACTTGCTGCTTCCATTGAAAAATAATAATAAAGTATGCTGGCAATTCCAAGAACAAAAAGACCAAGAATAAAAATTACCAAAATTAAGGAATTTGCTGTTTTTTCCCATCTTACATAAAGACCTAAGCATATAGCAACCAATAAATTGATTCTGGCTAAATAGCCAAGATAACGCACTGAAGAATGCATGTTCACTTCTCTGTTTACTTCTTCCAGTCTTGTCATTGCTAAATAGAGACAATGACTAAAGCAGTAGCGCAGTGATTTACACATGTAATCTGACAATTAGGGCTTTCGCTCCACGTTACAAAAATTAACTGTATTTCATCCAGCAAATCCAATGTATCTTTCAATTCCTATTTCAACATTTTCTCAGGTGGAATTTTTGTTTATAGTTATCTAAAAGAGAAGAAAAAAATTTTATGGTTAATTTTATATAATTTACCTTTTCCATGTATCTTCTTCATACAAAACAGTGACTAAGAGTTTCATATGCAACCCAGTTTTAAAATCTGATTAAAGGTAATAGTTTTTTACTTAAAAATTCAGCAGTTAATCTAAACAAAAATGTCAGTGCTTTTTAGTCATTATGTGCTAAGATCACATGGCTAACTCATCATCAATGTAACTTTTTCAAGGATGGTGAGGAATTCACATAAACCTATTCTTATTACAGTATCTGGTTTATCAACAACATGCACATATGAGCTATTCATTTAGCTTAGATGTAGCAGATGGCTTTAACACAATGGAAAGCCACTCATCACTTAAAAAGAATGAGACACTTGATCATCTCTGTTCTGAAAATCACCATCATATAATAGTGACCACTACTATCTGCCTAACATCCTCTATATATTTTTACAAGGTGCCTCTTAAAGTGCTATGAAATCTTAATCTTTACATTGTTCAACTAATAATGTTACTATAAGTAAATTTTTAACTGTAGTAAAGTAAGCCATAAAACTGTTCCTTAATTCTCCCTGTACTTTTACCTCTAAAAAAATTTCTCTGATTGGGCCTCCCCGGTGGCGCAGCGGTTAAGCACTGCACTGTGGAGCAGTTAAGCAACTGCGACACGAGTTTGACGCCCAGCTGGGGAGATTCCCACATGGTGTGGCAGACTTCTCCTGCTCGCCCGCTGCTCCCCTCAGCAGTGTATTTCCATCAATCTGCCTGTTCTGCTCCCCACTCTGTCTCTGGTGAACCCTCTCGCCACCCCACGCCTCTGGCCTGTACCCCAGCTTGTATGCATAAATAAATCTTAAAAAAAAAAAACTAAAAAAAATTTCTTTGATTGACAAAATGACTTTCTAAATCTTAAGTATTCTCTCTGCAGCAAACCAATTCCTGAACTTTCTAGTCAAAACTGGTAAGTCAGAAGAGTAACCAAATGTAACTGTAAATTAAAACCTCACTTTTCTACTTTTAAAAAGTTATCCTAACAAGTATTTATTAGAGAATGCAGATAGTTTTTCAAATTTAAGTGACTCTACAAGTTACAATTAAAATGTGACAATGTTCAAAAAATGATTTCTCTATTAGATTAATTCTTTAAAATTTTCTAGTAGACTATTTCAAGAGAACTGATACATGCAATTCGCTCATGGTCACACTGAATATTCATGGAGAACTCAAAGAGATAAAAATTCAAGAAATAACCAGTTTGTGATGACCTTATTTATATTTCAGTAGTAGGACACTAAAATACACAACAAAAATGTAAGGCAACCTGGCTAGAGAAGACTGTCAGTCAATTTAAGGTCTCTGGGAAGTTCCTAGTATTACTGATTCTACTTCTGTATGTTCAACAATATGTTTTCTACATCTAAATCTACATAACTGAGTAGTCTGATTTTCTTCAAATTACATGAATCTTCTCTCTCCCAATTCTCTTCGACTATCCAAATCTTTCTTCCCCATCCTCCAATCTCTGACAGCCACTGAATTCTTATCAGATGACTTTGCATCCAGCAGAATCACCAGAAGGGTACTTTCTTAAGTCCCTAACACCACCAACCCACTTCTATGTCTCCTGACAAAAGACAGATGATGTCACTTCCCTCGCTAAAGCTAAATCTTTCAGTCAAACTGTGTTATCTCTTCTCTGCATCTTCTGGAACTTCATTTTCTTCTTTTCAAACCCTCACCCTTCTCTTATCCATTAGAACTTAAATATTTGCAAATCTCTTAACATAATACAAAAAAAAAATCCCCAGAAACAGGACCAACAAACAAAACAAAAATAATTGTTAATTATCTTCATATCCTCGTCTAAGTTCAATATTCTATTGTCTTAATATTTGCTTACCCACTACCTGGTTCCCACCACACAACAAACTGTTCTAAGTTCTGAAGTGATCGCTAAATTCCCAATCCATTGGGCACTTCTCATTCATTATCCAGCATATTTTTTAAACAACCTTTAACACTGTTGACTTCTCCCACACTCTGAAACCCACCCTTTTCTTAGCTTCCAAAGACCAGTGTCTAGATTCTCTTCCTAAAACACATGTTTCTTCTCAAGGCTCCTTCCAGGCTCTTCATTTTCAATTCATTCCCTTTATGTTCAATCCCAAATGTAGGCTTTTCTACTTTCTAAGATTAATTTTAACCAATTCCATATCTCTTGTTTTTATCTCTCTCCCCAATTACACATATATATTAATCTACCTTATAGAAAAATTTTAAATTAGCTCTTTTTTTGCACTGTTAATAGAATGATCTGGAAAAAAATTAAACATGTAAATAATAAAGTACAACATATCCATATAATGGAATATATGTACCCACTGTCTTATGGGCCAAAAACAACATGGAAGATAATTTTTAAGTGACTAATTTACAAAAGTCTTTCCCTATTGTGTCCTTCATAAAACATAATCTTTTCCAATTGATCTGCCATCACTAATAATTCAATGGGAAATTACTGGAGAGGCAAATAAAAATGGAGAAGAGTCAATATGCAACAGGGGAAGTTAAATTGCAACTGCCAGAGTCTACTTTATGAAATCCTATATACAACTCTAACCTTCACCACCTATATTTAATCCTCACCAAGCCCTGTCCACTGCTCTAACCATCTCTTAAATGTTTCTACTTCCTTCCATTCCCATGGCCACCATACCAATTTTTGGCTACCATCTCTTCCTTGAATATCTTCCTGTATACATTCCTGCCTTTCTCCAAGAAGATCCTTTATTTTATATATATATATATATATATATATATATATATATAAAAATAACATCATTCTTCCTTTCTGTACAATGCATGCTTTCTCCTTTCAGGTGTAGTCCCCATAAAATTCCCATCACCAGTTCACCCATGCACCATCACCATAGTCCCTTCTGTTCTTCCCTCTCCTCTTTTCATCCCACTCTCACCTCCTCCCCTGCAGAATGCCTCTGGTTAATAGTTGCCTGTTAGTTTTGTTTTGAAATTTATTGTAGTTTTTTTCCTCCTGATCCTTTATTTGGTTCCCCTAAATAATTCTTATAAGTGAAACCATCCAATATTTTTTTTTCTGGCTTATGTCACTGGGAATAATCCCTTCCAATTCCAACCATGTTGCTCCAAATGGCATGAGTTTATCTTTTTTGACTGCTGAATAGTATTCCACTGTGTATATACACGACATCTTCTTGCTCTAGTCATCTATTTTTGGGCATTTGGATTGTTTCCATATCTTACCTATTGTAAATAGTGCTGCAGTAAGCATAGGGGTGCATGTATCCTTCTGGATTAATGTTTTTGTGTCCTTTGGGTAGATTCCTAGGAGTGGAATTGCTGGGTCATATGAAAGCTCCATTTTTAGTAGTTTAAAGAACCACCATACAGCTTTCCACAGTGGTTGGACCAGTCTGCATTCCCACCAGCAGTGTAGGAGAGTTCCTTGTTCTCTACATCCCCGCCAACATTTATTGTTTCCTGTTTTGTTTTGTTTTTTTAAATATGTGCCATTCATGCTGGTGTAAGGTGGTATCTCTTTGTGGTTTTGATTTGCATTTCCATGATTACAAGTGATGGTGAACATTTTTCATATACCTGTTGGCCATTTGTATTTCTACTTTGGAGAAATGTCTTTTTAGCTTTTCTGCCCATTTTTGACTGGATTGTTTACTTTGCCTTTGAGTCATGTGAACTCTGTAGAACTTTGTGACCTGTCCCTTAGTAGTATTGTGTGCAAAAATATTCTCTCAATGAGTAGGGTATCTCTTTGTTTTGGTTAATGTCTCTCTTACTGTGCAGAAGCTTTTTAGTTTGATGTGGTCCCAGCTGCTTATCTTTTCCTTCACTTTCTTTGCTTTGGGGAATGTGTCTAAGATGTTACTAACATGTATGTCATGTAGTGTTTTGCCTATATTTTCTTCTATATATTTTACGGTTTCAGGTCTTATACCCAAATCAAGAAGATCATTTTTAAAAATCAAAATTTGTCATGTTGCTCTGCTATGTAAAACCCGCCAGTGGTTTCCCTTCCCCTCAGTAATTAGGTCCAAATTCCTTAATTAAGTCCAAATGCCTTGTAAAGTATTGCACATTGGACATGAGTAACTCTTCTCACCTCATACTTACCACACTACCTCTACAACTTTGTATTCCAGTCATACTTCCTTTTCAATGCTGATCTACACAAATGCTCTTCCCTCTCCAGCACACCTTTTCTCCACCTATTCCCACCTAGTACCCACACCTGGCTTACTCCTTATTCTTCAGGTTCCAGGTTAAATAATTTTCTTTAGGTTGAATACCACTGACAAGCTGATCCCCCTATTTCCTCTAAACAGCAAAATCATGGTCATTCCCCTACTAGATTGCAAGGTCGCTGAAAATATCTTCCCTACTGTATGTCTAGCAGAAAGTCTGGTACCAAGCAGATAATCAACAAAAAGGTGTTTAAAAAATGAAGACTAATAACAGAAGTAACTACATTTAATAACAACGCCAGCTGGACACTTACACACAAAGAATACACAACTTTTCTAATAGCCCACAACTAGGTAAGTAGTAGAGTAAGGTGGAGAGTCCATGAATATTTGGTTTGTTCCTCTCTTGGACTCACTTCAGCCTTCACTTAACTCATCCAACTTCTAAGCCAGTGAGTTCTTCATGTCCTTCCTCCAGGGAACAGCTCGCTAAGGAGTCCAAGACACACGGTACCACTTGCATCAGCTTTCGACTAAGAACTATTTCTGTCCCATCCAGGGGAAAGTGTCAAAAGCTGAAAAACCCGAAAGGGCAGCCAGGGTCGGGAAACTCCAGTGATTCAGTTCTAAGAATTCCTGATAACTCCTTGCCTATCTCATACAACTGCAGCTCGAACATTAAATACCTCAGCAACAAGGCAGCAGTATCTTTTTTTTTTTTCTTCCATTCGGCCTTCTTTTAGCAAGCGGCGCGAGGCCTGGCTAATCTCGGCTACCCTTCTAGTAGGGAGAAGGCGACCACAAACCGGCGCCCAGTGAGAGCGGGACCACTGCGATACCCGGAGGCGCCCACCACCTTCCATCCTTCACCCCTTACCCTCCACTCACCACTTCTCCCGGGGCAAGTAACCCTACTCCCGTCCCAGGAGACCAGCTGGGCGGAGCTTGGGGCCCAAAGCAAGCGGCGTCCCGGGCGGTGTTTGTGCCCAGGTCTCGCTGACCCGCCGTTCACCCCTTTGAGCCCCCCTACCTGACTTGGCCGCCGCAAACGACGCTCTCAACCCTTGGAAACTGCTCTGGGACCAACACAGTAAAGGCAGGGCCTTTGGGGCTAAGCTTTCGACTAGGAACCGGGAGTTGCCACGCCAGGGGAGGTCGCGGGCCCGAGGTCACACGCATTTAGTACAGGCCAGTCTCGTTGAAAACTTTCTCCGTTACTGACTCGACCACGGTCGCCATGTTCCCGCCGCCGATTCCGCGACGGTACGGAGCGCCGCTGGGGTCAAAGCGCCCTGCGCGCTTCCTCCCGAGGCCCGGCCCCCTCCCGCCCGAACTCGCGGAGCGGCCTAAGCTGAGCCGGTCGCCCCTCATGCGGCGCAGGCTGCTCCCGATCTCTGACGCCGGCGGGGACCTGGAGTCAAAGGCGAAGAATAGGGTGCGGGAAGACCACTAAGGAGCAGGCTCGCCTTGTCCATGAGCTATCTAGGCCGCCGCCACCGGGCGGACCGAAACTGGGGCAGCACGGGCGGGTCGGGCACCTGGAACCACAGATACTGCGGGAGGCGTCGCTGCTCGCCAATATATATGGCATAATATATGGCTTTGTGCCCATTGACCAGCTGAAGCCCAAGCTCTTTAGGCACGCCTTCAAAGCTCTGTCGCCTGCTTTGCTAATTAAGGTTCCTTTTAATCCACCGTTCAGGCCTTTCCTCCACCTACAACAGTTCCATCCTAGCCTAGCCAGTTCCACCCCCTATTCCCCCTTTTCTTCCACCTTCATCGGTCTCATCTCGGGTCCTGATGAGACTGATTCTCATCGCACTGTGAACGCACTAAGTAAACTTTAAGGGGATAGTACTCGGAAGCAGCGCTGGCACACTATGGACCTGGATTGTTTAGGGGTTGAATCCTGGTTCTTCCCGTTCAGTTTCTCTAAAAATTGGTAAGGAAACCTTCCTTATATAAGGATGTTGTGAATATTCATTGAAAAAAAATTTTTTCTGATATAAAATAAGTCCTCCAGAGGTATGAATTCCTCTTCCCTCTCCAAGTAGCCCTTACTTCCTGCCTGTCTTCTATACACCATCATTTTCTACTGCTTGTAGTACTTAGGGAAGTTGACTAATCTCTGAACCCCCAATTTCCTCATATGTAAATGATGCTAATAATATCTACTTGACAGGATCTTTGTAGGGATTAAATGAGATGATATATGTAGAAAATACCTTAAAATCTTCAGATGATTTACACCCTTTGGAATAAAGCTCAAAATCCTTAAAACAGCCACAAATCGTGGTGAAGTTTGGTCCCTTGTTACCTCCAGCTTGACCTCCTCGCTTCCCCCCACTGCTGCACCCAGCCTACTTTCATTTTCTCAAATACGGGGAGACACTCATTTTTATCACGATTAAATCATCCTGGCATAGTGCCTGATACACAATTGGCACGTAAATACTTGTTAAATAAAATAACAGTATGCAATATAGACAATCAACAATCCAATTCTCTCCTGTTTAGTTTCTATTAGTGTTCTCTATGTATTTGTCCTGTCTTCCCTAATAGAGTGTGAATTTATTCATTTTCATTTAATGAATGTTGGGTGGGGCGTGTCCACCACATTGTGTTGCTGACACATTCTCTCTATATTGACAGACCTCAATATAGATGATGAGAGATCTTAGTGCTAAGGAATAAAACAGCTGTGGCTGGTTTAAGCAAAGTAGAAATTTAATAGAGGATATTGGGTAATTTAGAGAATTGCGGGAGATGGAGGCTTGAATTTACTCAGCCAGGGACTACAACCAGTAATTACAGGGAACAGGCTTAATGGGAGAGATCCCTCATTTAGACAGTGCTTTTTTTTTTTTTTTAAATCTTTCTCAAATGTGATCCTCTGCAGTGTCCTGGAAACTATTTTTGATATAGGTTATCTTGTTGGTATACTTCAGAGTATTTCAGTGAGACCATATGTTTGAGAATTAACTCTAATCTGCATACTCTAGGGTGGGTAATTAATTAGCATTTGAAAGACACTAATCAGAAATCTTCACTACCATATGGGGTGCACAAGTACTTCCAATATCACTATGTAAATCTGCACTAGAGGTATGCTATTAACAAAAGGATTAGAAATAATTTTTCATTGTGGAAATAATAGGTTTTAAAGGCTTGTTGCTGATAGAATATTGTACAGGCACTTCTTGCATAAATATGGTTTTATAATCTGCTGAATCTAGCATATTGACACCCTTCAGAATGACTTCCTGAGTCTATATTGCTGTTTAATACCTTACCACAAAATACAGTTTGTGTACTGTTTTGTGATCCAGCTTGTTGATAAATGTTTGTGTAATTCTGAGACTTGCTTTCACTGTAAGAACACAGTGTAATAGGAGGGAGACCACAAGTACCCCTCAGTCTTTAGTTGTTGAAGGCTACCAGTATTTACTAAAAGAACCTGAGAACTGTGAATACCAAGTGGTATTTATTTCATCCGCTGTATTTCTTTTATGTATCATTTCCTTTCAACTTTCCATTGCTACTACCCTAGTTGAGGTCTTAACCCCTGACTACTTCAGTAACCCCTGTACCATTGATCTAAATGTCACCCTTGCCTAGGCTAATCCATCACAATGGACTCTTGACATACTCTCAGAGCACCACTCTGTGTCACTTCTTGTACTAAAACCAGTGACTTCTATAGGCTACAGAAAAAAGTCCAGTCTCCTCTGTCTGGTACCTGAGGGTCTCCAAAACCCCCATGTGACTGGTTGTATTTATCCTGAAATCAGAAGTTTCAGGGTCAGTTCCTGACATCTGTACATCCACAGTCAAATGCCTGGGTATAAAACAGTCACTTGGTAACCACTCTAGGGACAAAAGATTTCAAACTGAAGTTATTAGTAACAATATACTGATCCTTATAGCTGGAACATCTATTCTTTAACACCTGCTTCTAAACATAGCAATTCTGTGTGCTTCAGCCCAGCAGTTTTACCCAGTGGAGTTATTTCAAACTAGAAACACTTGTTGAAAATATCATGAATTTTAAAAAATCTAGGAAAGGGGGAAGGAACAGAACCTGTGGTATTAGAAATGGATGATCAATAGTGCTATGTATTCTAGTCCTCTATGGCAGGGAGTCACAGATGAGTCCTACATCATCCCTTCCTCAGTTCCCTCTTATTTTCCTCCTACTTCTTTCAATTCTTCAATCCAGTTATAGAGTTAAACCAAATCAGGTTATTCAGAGATGATCTGCTAGGCCAACTCCTGTGTTATTTCTATAAAATTACGAGACTACAAAGTACTTTCATCTATATCAGATAATGCAATCTTAAAAAAAAAACAACCCTGATGATGTAAATGTTTTCATTACCATTTTATAAATAAAATACCAAGGTCTAGAGAAGCTACTTGGTCCCAGGGCAGGGGCTTAGACCTCCAGTCTTTTGCCTTCAAGACCCAGGCCATCAGACAAATGCAGCTTTCTAAAGATCATTCCCATCTATGGGGGAACACAGGTATTTCCGTCTCACTACCATTATTCACAGAATCAACTGAAAGATTTTTTTTTCTTTTAATTGATAAAGTGCCATTGTTTTACATCCATTTTTAACCTACACCCATTCCCAGGTTCATCCCAGATCAGTTAGTCTCCTCTGAAGTGGGTTCTTAGGTGGATTGTGTGTATGTGTGTTTAAAGATCCTCTTCATTGCTCCCCCCAGTGAGTCTAATGTAAAGCAAGGATTAAGAGCCACCGAATTATTACCGCTGTTAGTGAGCAGTCTCTAAACCAGTTGCATGCTAGGAACTAATTAGAAATGCAAATTATTGGATCCTGCTTTAAGATCTACCTAATCAGATGCTCTAGGGTTAGGACCCAGATTTGAGAAAGGATTAGGTTCAGATGCATGTGTCAGAAAGTTTACTAAGTGTTTTTTTTTTTTAAAGATTTATTTATGCATACAAGCTGGGGTACAGGCCAGAAGCGTGGGGTGGCGAGAGGGTTCACCAGAGACAGAGTGGGGAGCAGACCAGGCAGATCAATGGAAATACACTGCTGAGGGGAGCAGCGGGCGAGGCTTTTAATAGCAGTTTCTCACATAAAGTCTAGGAATAGGTGTTCCAGAGCAGGTCTGGTTCTCCTTGGTATTAAAGATCCTGATTTCCTCTTGCTGTCCTTCCATTCCCAGGACTTGGCTTCCTCCTCCTATTTTAGGATGGCTGCTTCATTTCAGGCTATCATTTTTGAATTCCAATTAAGAGAAAGGAGGAAGTACAGGGGAGGAATGTGTTTTCCTCACGTCCAGTTTTACAACACTTCTTGGAAGTTACATGGTACACTTTAGCTTATATCACACTGACTATTATTTAGTATTTATAGAGTCTAGGAAAAATGGTAAATTTTGGGATGGCCATATGCCCATCAAAAAATCAGAGTTCTCTTTCTGAGGAAAATGGGAGAATAAATGTGGAATGACAACAAGCAGTCTTTGCCAGAGGTTACTGACTTCCCACTAACTCTCAAATACTTATGAGATAATGTGTCATTATTGTTTGAGCCACTTTTGGTTTGCTGTTTTAACTGATGCACCTTATATTCTTTACCAGGAGGCTCATTCCCTGTCAGAGTCAAAAACTGATACTGGGAGAAAATATGGTATGAGCAGGGACCCCACACTGTTAAGAAGAAAAAGCCATGCTACCCATTCTAAGGGTTTATGCTACCTATCTCCATAAAGAAAGAAAACGTATTAGGTATGCTCAAAGATTTGTAATAAGTGAGTGAGAGAGAGAGAGAGAGAGAGAGAAAGAGAAATATGAATTGCAAATAACAGAATCCCAGTTAAATTCCAAAATCATCCAACCCCTCTTAAGCAAAAGCCCATTGGATCCGGCAGGGCCCATGGCTGAGCTTCCAGTAGAATGAGTTTCAAACAACCCCAGGTGTATTTCTAAGTAATGACTAAATAACCTTTCACAGTAGCTGTGCTTGCACTCTTACGAATTTTACCCTTCATATTACTAGGGAAGTGAACTTAATCTGTAGAAGTATCACTATGCACCTATGTTTGTGTGTAATACTATCTCTATACCAATTGTTAAAATGGCGCTGCTTCTTTACATAAATTTTGGAGAGGAAAATCATTTGTTTTTTATTATAATGGACTTGTTTGAAATTTTTTAACACTGATATTAGCAGTTTTAGCATGTGTTCAGCTACAAGCAAACTGAAGAGATGGTTTATAACATCCTCTTATTCTGTAATTCCTCACTCCAGTGGGCTGGTTACACAAGCTCTAGACCATCACCTTTCCTCTCTATTAAAATACTTTTCTTTCAAATTCCCAAATCCTGTTTTCACAGTAACCTGCATTTTGCTACTTAAATCTGTGCAAATGCTTTTAGTGGGATTGGAAAACATCTAGCTCCTTCTAGTCATGCCATTGGCCCTTCTGTCTCAGGTTGTTTCATAAGCATTTTTCCAGTTGCAGACAGGATCCAAAAATTTGGCCCACCTACTTCTTTCCAGCAATCACCCATCTTCCTTATTCACTCATAACCTGACCTTGGAAAATGTTCTCTCTTGGATTCCTAGTAAAAAGGCCTGTGGTCATTTGATATTTATAAAGTAATTATTTATTGTTGACTTCATCTTCTCTACATATTTTACTCTGTCTCTGCAAACTCATCCAAGCAGAGGTGTGATAGCCCAGGCATTTTTTTTTTTAATATTTTTTTTAAAGATTTATTTTTTATTTATACATACAAGCTGGGGTACAGGCCAGAGGCATGGGGCGGCGAGAGGGTTCACCAGAGCCAGAGCGGGGAGCAGAACAGGGAGATCAGAAATACACTGCTGAGGGGAGCAGCGGGCGAGGCAGGAGAGGTCTGCCGCACCATGTGGGATTCTCCCCGGCCGGGCGTCAAACTCGCGTCGCCGCTGCCGACAGCTCCACAGCGCAGCACTCAACCGCTGCGCCACCGGGGAGGCCCAGCCCAGGCATTTGAAAAGAGAAGTTACTGGCCATAGCAATGCATATTGGAGGAAATAGGCATAAAGCTAACTATAAAGAGATTTGTAAGTCTAGGGGTGATGAAAATGTAAATGACCTAATGTAGATTCTATAATAACCTTATACAGAATGTCTATGACTACAAATCATATTCTGCTAGATCTGATTCCCCACACCAGCTCCAAGAAATAAAAAATTTTATCATTAGGACAATACTGATTTACTTGGTTGCGACTGCATTCAGTAGATATGACATATATACAACACAATGGTTCAAGTATATTTTCCTGGCATTTCTCCATAAAAAATGCAGTATGCATGGATCCGTAAGATACTATCAGGCATGGTTGTCTGCTGAGCAATGCTCTCTATTTTTAGGATTTACATGAGCATTCTTTACGCAGTATTAACAAATTTGTTTTACAGCCTTCATTTTTTAAATAAAAATTTTTGTGTAGAAGAACTGCGGTGTAGGCCAGAGGTGCATAGGGTGAGAGGATTCACCAGAGACAGAGTGGGAAGCAGAACAGGAGGATTTACTGCTGAGGGGAACAGCCAAAGAGACAGGAGAGGTCTGCTGCGCCATATGTGGTAAGCTCCCTGGTCCTGTATCGAACTCAGTGGTGATAGTGCTGAGACTTAATCTCTAGGCCACCAGGGAAGCTCTCTGTTTTACAGCCTACTGATTAAAAAAGTCAAGAAACAATTCTGCAGTCAATGTCTATGAGATATATAATTCCATGTATTTTCCTTTAACTTAAACACAGAAATATGTACCTTTATGGCACTACTTAATTTTATAGTGCAAATGGACTTAATCTTAGAAATTGTTAAAATCTTGATGCAAAAGTTTTTGATTACTGAAAACAAGCAGTGACATTAGTGCAAAAAGTAGAATGCTTTCTAATAAGCCAAGGTGTTAGATTAAAAATAAAATTCAAAAGAATTTTACAATGCTTATATTAACATCTATGCTAAAGCTTATGCTATCATTCTATAGTGCCACATGAAACAAGATTTTTACTTGAAAAATGCACACTAAACTTTCTAATTGAGGTTTGAATTTTTTTTTATTAAAATAGGGTTTAGGGCCTCCCCGGTGGTGCAGCGGTTGAGCGCTGTGCTGTGGAGCTGTCGGCAGCGGCGACGCGAGTTCGACGCCCGGCCGGGGAGAATCCCACATGGTGGGGCAGACCTCTCCTGCCTCACCCGCTGCTCCCCTCAGCATGTACTTCTGATCTGCCTGTTCTGCTCCCCACTCTGTCTCTGCTGAACCCTCTCGCCGCCCCATGCCTCAGGCCTGTACCCCAGCTTGTATGTTAAAAAAAAAAAATAGGGCTTAGAAAACCCAATACTTCTCCTTTCCTAACATTGTAACATTATAACTATTATAGCCTGCTTATTTATTACATATTGTGTAAGATAGGTCACTACTCATATTCTTGGGCAGCTGGGGCATCATGGAAATAAATCTTTTTATTGCAAACTATCATGGAGGTTACTGTATTTCAGTTCTTTGAAAGAAGAAATTTACAAACATTTCTTGTAATAAGCATTTGTATTATACTTTTTGGACAATTAGAATTTATTTTCCACCTTTGCTACCATCTCACTATTTGTAAGACCAAGAAGATACCACAATTTAAACCTATTCTGCTTAGTGTGTAGACTCTTTAAAGAGGAATACCATTGCATCACAGTGCTTATAGAATTCTTCCCATCTTACAATCAGGTAATTTATTTTTAGCATGCACTTTTTTTTTTAAAGATTTATTTATTTATACATACAAGCTGGGGTACAGGCCAGAGGCGTGGGGCAGCGAGAGGGTTCACCAGACAGAGTGGGGGAGCAGAACGGGCAGATCAGAAATACACTGCTGAGGGGAGCAGCGGGCGAGGCAGGAGAGGTGTGCCGCACCATGTGGGATTCTCCCCGGCTGGGCGTAGAACTCGCATCGCCAGCTCCCCAGCGCAGCGCTCAACCGCTGCGCCACCAGGGAGGCCCTAGCATGCACTTTTCTAGGGGGACGGATAATGCATCACTTTATCTATGATATGTTTCTAATTTCTGAACAATTTTATGTGTTGAAAACTGCTTGCTCCTATTTCGTTTTTGGGGGACAAATTAAGGTACTTAAAATCAAGGGCAGGGCCTCCCTGGTGGCACAAGGGGTTAAGTCTCAGCATTATGAAGCTATCAGCAGCCTGCAGCAAGAGTTTGATGATCCCCAGCCAGGGAGCTAACCTGCTGCAAGAGTTTCAATCCCCGACCAGGGTGCTAACCCACATGGCGCATCAGACCTCGTTTCATCCTCTGTTCCCCTAGCAGTGTGTTTCAGTCAATCTACCTGTTCTGCTCCCCACTCTCTCTGGTGAATTCTCTCACCACCCCCACCCCACACCTCTGACCTACACCCCAGCTCTTGTATGCATAAATAAATCTTTTTTTAAAAAAAAGCAAGGGGAGAGGTATAGGATCAGCAGGCAATCGTTCCTAGACACAAATATTAACTCCATGTAAACCATAAGCTCTATGAAAGCTGACATCACCCCAAACCCTGCTGTTTCCCAGCGTACTGCACATGGTAGGATTCAAATACTTGTTTGATGAATAAAGAACTCTACGTCATGAGAAAACCATCTGTTACCCTAGATAACTGATATACTTACCTAAAATTATCATCTCTGATGTAAATAACTTTTGAGAAAAGTAGATTATGGGATATTTGATATACAAGGAACTAGAATTTATATTGGTTTTTGTCCTGGTGCTTCAATAAAAGTCACTTCAACATCTCTGGATCTCAGTGAGTGAATTTATAATTAAAAAATTGGACTGGATGAAGCTAGCTGGAAAATTCTAAAAGTCATTCAAGTACTAAATTGCTTCTCAATTCTGAAGTCACTTAGTGAGATATATCAGAGACCACAAAACTTTCAGTTTACAATAGACAATGAGTATTAGAAAATTTAAAATTTTTAATAAATGTGCTTTGTTCACAAAATGTGAAAAAATACAACAAACACAAACATAACATTTTCAGGTATGCCGCCTGCCATCACTTGGCAACTATGATATAAACCACCCAAATCTAGTCATGATCTTAAAGAATCCAACCAAAAGATCGTCTGCTTTTGAAACACAAAATTATCTTGGGAGGATCCTGTTGTGAATGTGACAGGAGGCCTCTTAACTTCTTTATATTCAAATAAAACCATTCTCAAGAGTACCCATACAGTATTAGAAGACTCTATTAACTTCTATTGTCATAACATATATAATCTGGCATCAAGCCATATGACTGCTTATATTTTAACACTTATACACTGAATTGGCTTTGGTGGAATATGTATTAGTTTAAATCCCGTGCCAACCTAATTTGAATAAGCTGAATTTACATAACAAATGGTACTTATAAATTGAAACAAATTTATACTAACTGGGCTTATGTTTTATAAAGAGATTTTTCTTTAAAGTACTACTTAAAATACATCATGCACACTTTGGAGCATATGCAGAATCGACATCTGTAAACAATCAGAAGAATTTATAGCACCAACATTTTAGCTGTAACACAAAGGCTGACTCCAAGGTCATTCTTACACCCCTCTAAAAAGCACTGTTTTCATTTACTTTCAAAGCACTTTTGTTTGATGCATTGTTTTCTTTGCCCTTAAGATAGCATTTAATCAAATAATAAAACCAAAAACCCAAAATGGTATCGTTACAGAGGTATTACCAAAACAAGTTTGTGTTACCTTCAACAGTGTGGTTTTTTCCTTTCTTTTGGGATAGTTACAAGACATGACCTGTAGTGCTTATTTGGAAAGAAAAGTCAATTGTAATTACTAAGGGGTCTTATGCTATTGAAAGTAAATGAAAAATTTATAAAGTTACTTCTGGCATATTTATTGCATTCAGCCAACTGACATTAATTACAATCTTGTTACTTCCATTCATTTAGAACATGAAATTTAATTTGAGATATTGGGTACACACAACAATTTATATCTCAATGGGTAAATTTTGCATTTCTGAATGAAGTTTGACAGTCAAAGTTAACTATAACAATTCACAATAAGCACAAAAACATCAGAATAAAGAAGTGCAGTTATGAAATTTAGATCAACTATTGAAAATGCAAGTTTCCTTTAAAAACACACACAAACACACACACACACACACACAAACACACACAAACATTAACCATGAAATCTGAAACTGTGATATTTCAGTGCAAAAACCTCAGTATGAGGTAATTTTAATGTAATAACCACTTGAAAAAAAAATCCACACAGTGGCACTCTTAAAAATGATAGTTTACATGACAATTGCTGGCTGACAAGACAATGTGGACTAAATGTTCTTAGCTATTTAAACTAATCTTGTCTTGTTTGGACAAATATTTCTCTTAATCATTTGCTTCTGATTCAGAAACACAGAAAGGCATTTATCAATGTGGAAAGGGAAAATTCCCATGGTCCACTAATGGTTTATATATTCAAAGAAAAAAAATTTGCTAGGATTTAGGTAGAAATTAGAATACCAAACTTCAAAACCATTTTATGAGATTACCAGCAGGTTAATTTAAAAATTTTTAATAGAATTCCAAACTTGTAGTGCAGCACCTTCTTGAGAGAAAGGTGAGAACCCTATCCAAAGTTGGTCTCTTACAAGTGCAAACCCCTTCACAAAGGTGTTTTAGATCAGTATCGAATATTACATTGTTCCTCACTTAAACAGAAAATTTTGTAAATGAAACCTAAATTTAAAAAAGTAAAAGTGAACTCTCACAGTTAAATATACTAAACACCAAGGCCCAAATCAATGAGAAATTCATGAAAATTCTAGTTTGGCAATGGTGTTCACTGTACTGTACTGATGAAATTAGAATATATATTTCTGGGGAAATCTCTGCCCCAATGTCTGATGTTGCCAAATGAGCGAGAAAGAAGGAAAAAGAATTATCCATTCCAAAAAGTTAAAAAAAATACTGGATTCATCAGACAAAACTGAACAGAAAATGGCTTTCTGTAACAGATAACAATTTAGTTATAAAAGAGTAAGTGCATCACAAAACAACTAAGCCAATCTACCTGTGTCACATTTAACTTGTGAGTCATCAAAGTGCAACCTACAGCTTTCTACATATCTTGAAGTTTCTCATTGCCATGGTTTAAACTCAACATTGAAAAGATAAAAAAAAAGGAAACTACATAGCAAATTATGCTTCATTTTTCACAATAGCACTAAAGAGAAAAAGGTACCTTTCTATGATATCTTAGTGCTAAATGCTACAGTAACAGTGGTTTCTGCTATGACAGGAGTCACTCTGCATGAAACTTTAAGCTTTCCATATAAGAATAAATTTTAAAATCCGGAAGTAGAAAAAAATAGCAAACTCTGTAAACCCTTGCATTTCTTCTATGCAAACCAGGTTAAGTACTGAGTTCATGTTAGTATTTCTGATTAGTGTAAGCAATTAGTTTGGGAGTCTGGACTGAAAGGACCTTTTGCTTTTACATTAACTTAAAAGTAATATGGGATCTTCTAGCTCATAGAAAGGAATAGAGCTGGCTTGACTTTCTCCAGAATCTGAGTCATATGGAGCATCAGGGAGCTCTGTGAAACCGTATGCTAGTTGTTCATCTTCTATATCTGATCGAACATAGCAGGAAGGATTAGAGTATTCCTCATCTTCTATACTGTTGAAATCTTGAGGAATATATAACATCCCTGGGTAGTTCCTACTAACCAAGTCACTTGTGGTTTTTAGGGAGATTTTTCTAAATGCCATCAGATGCATATGTGAAAATTTTGAATACTTGAAACGTTTAAAACCCAGGGATTCTATAGCAATCTTCCAGCTTTTCATCATCATAGCATGACGGTTTTGATGGGAAGAATCAGGTGTGATGATAAGCAATAAACCATTTAATACTAACAGTTCATGAGCTTTCTTGCAGCAAATCCATCGCTGGTAAGGTGATGGAAAATAAGAAAGGAGGAGAGAGAAAACAACCACATGGAAAAGTTCTCCAGGAAGAGAATCAATGGGATTTTTCAGTTGCTTCAAAAAGGCATCTATAGCATCCTGTGCAAGCTGGAGTGGCTGCTGAAGCTGTAAATTCAGGAAGTCACATTTATAAACACTCTGCAGAATGGGGAAAAAAAAGTCATATTAAGAATTTCAAGATTATGTTCAAGATTACTTTCACCTTATACATTGGTTTATGTGTAAAATCTAACTATTTCACAACTCCTCCATATAATTCAAGCTTTAATTATGCACTTTTCTATTCTAAATTACTCTAGTTGCACCGACTTACTCAACCAAAACTTTTCTCATAAAATTTCAGTGTAATTAAGTCCAGAGAACTTCTATTTATCATTTAAAAACCTCTATTTCTGCCTAACAATTCAGGAAGTAGAAATAATTTCTAATTGTATATAAAACAAGGTTCATTTGAAATTTAATTTGGATATAAGTTTATAGGAATGATTAATTTCTAAACTTAGTCATATCTACGTTCACTTCAAAATAGTTACCAAAATACAAGTTAATATAAAAACAACTTTAAACAAGAAATACAACGAAATAAAGATGAATCAAAGAAGTAGTCCATAAATTTGGTCCTATTTGTGGGCCTTCTATTATATTTCACCAATAACCTTGATACCTGTACCACACCGTCTTGACTAGTGTAACTTTAAAATAAAAATTGAAATCAGTGTTATTCTCCAACACTGTCTTTTTAAAAAGTTGTTTAACTATTCCAGGTCCTTTGAATTTCCAAACAAATTTTAGAGTAAGTTTTTCAATTTCTACAAAAGTGGTAGGATTTGATCAGGGCTACACTGGATCTACAGATTAATATGGGGATAAGTAAGTGTTAAGCTGATAATATTTAGTCTTTCCACCAGTAACAATATATCTCTACACTTATTTAGGTTTTCTTCCATTTCTCTCAATAAATTGTTCTCAATGTACAGGGTTTTTCATAACTTTCGTCAAATTTATATGAACTATATATCCAAAGGCAATATATTCATGTATTAAATATTACATATTTTTGATACAATTATAAATGATACTTTTTAATTTCCACATAAATGATTTCTGTATTTTGAGTTTGTATATTAGCAACCTTGCTAAACTCACTAATTCGTTCCAGGAGGTTCACTATATATAACCTAACAGATATTCTACATCATCTGCAATAAAGACAGCTTTACTTTCCTTCCCTTCCAAGATGGATGCTTTTTATTGCTTTTCTACCTTTATTGCACAGAATAAAACTGCTGGCAAATGCTGAATAGTAGTGCTAAGAGTAGATAACCTTATTTTGTTCTAGTTTTGTGGGAGTAATGTTTTTCTTCCACTACTAAGGGTGTTAACTGTAGGTTTTTCAGATGCCATTTAAGAGATGAAGGAAGTTTCTTTCAGTTGTTTTTGAGAGTTTTTATCAGGAAAAAGATGTTTGGATTTTTGTCAAATGCTTTTTCTGTGCCTATCAAGATGATCTTTCTTTAGTGTGTTACTGTGAACAGATGTTTTTAGAACATTAAACCAATCTTGTACACTTTAGAATAAACCAAATTTGGCCATAATTGTATTATTCTTTTGAAAATATTATTGAATTCAATAAGCTAAAATTCTAAAACATTTGCACCTATATTCATGAAGGGTACTGATGTAGCTTTTGCTTTTTATCACTTTCCCCCCAAATGTTCTATTTCATTGATTTCCACTTTGATCTTTTTTTTTTTTTTTTTTTACTTTGGCTATGTTCTCCCCCTCCCATTTAAAAATCTGTTGTCACTGCTTTGACATTTCCTATTTTCTAATGAAGAAGAAAATGGAAATTTTCCTCTAATACTTTGATGACATCCTATACATTTATCTCACATTTTTATCTTCAATCCAAAATATCGTCAACTTCCCTAGTGAGGTTTTCTTTGATGTTTTAATTGCTCTATTTATTGAGACGGGTGCTGAAATCTCCATCTATAATTTTATAAATATCTGTTTCTCCTAGCTATTTTATTAGTTTTTGGTTTATGTATTTTGTTATTAGCCTCATAAATGATTAGAATTGGTATGTATTCCTGATGAGCTGACTCTCTTATCATTATGAAATGACCTTCTTTTTCCCTCTTAATATTCTTTGCTCTGAAATGTTTGACTATAGTAGTCATACCAGTTTTCTTTAGTCTAGCTTCTTGCTTTTAATCTGGATTTGTATGTTTATAATTTAAGTGCATTTCTTACAGGCAGCATATATTCGGATCTTTCTTTTTTTTAATCTAATAATTTCCATCTTTTAATTGGCCTATAATATCTATTTAATGTGATTATTGACACACTTTATATATATATATGTGTATATATATATATAAAAAAAAAAGTATAATCTTGCCATTTAATTTTCATTTGTTCCATCTGTTCATTGTTTCCTAAGTCGTCTTCTGCTATTTTTTTTGATTAATTGAATTTCTTTGATTCCATTTTATCTCCTTTGTTGGTTTATTAGATATGACTTGCTATTTTAGTGGTTGATTTAAGATGTATAAAATGTATTTTTATACATGTCACAGTCTACCTTCAGATTATTTTACTGCTTTGTATGTAGCATAAGAACCTTAAAGTAGTGTATTTCTATTTCTTACATCTCATCTTTTATGTTATTATTGTCATATATTTTATTTTTATGTATATTATAAACCGTACTGTATTACTTTTTTTTTTTTTTTAAAGATTTATTTATTTATACATACAAGCTGGGTTACAGGCGAGAGGTGTGGGGCAGCGAGAGGGTTCACCAGAGACAGAGTGGGGAGCAGAACAGGCAGATCAGAAATACACTGCTGAGGGGAGCAGCGGGCGAGCCAGGAGAGGTCTGCCACACCATGTGGGATTCTCCCTGGCTGGGAGTCGAACTCGCATCGCGCACTGCTGACAGCTCCACAGCGCAGCGATCAATCACTGCGCCACCAGGGAGGCCCACTCTGAGTTTTGTTTAAATGGTTATATTAGTGTTCTAGGTCTGCATAACAACATAATGAAACTTAAGTCACTCGATGTCTTGAATAGCAGATATGTACTGTCTCACAGTTCTAGACGCTAGAAGTCTGGTATCAAGCAGTATGCAGAGTTGGTTCCTTCTGAGGACTGAGAAGGAGAGTATGTTCCATGCCTCTCTCCTTGCTTCTGGCTGTTTGGTGATAACCTTTGATGTTTCTTATTTTGTAGAGGCATCCTCCTGTGCCTTTATCTTCAAATTACATTTTCCCTGTGTGTGTTTTTATGTCCAATTTTCTCCTTCTTTAAGGATACCACAGTCATCTTAGGTTAGGGTCCACCTAGAATGATCTTATGCTAACTTTATAACATTTGTAAAGATCTTATCTCCAAATAAACCTACATACTGGGAATCAGGACTCTCACATCTCTTTCTTGGGGGAAAGATTCTAGCCCACAAAATGGTTAGCCATCTTTGTATTTTTTTACATCTGTGTAGTTACTGTTTTCTGTACTCTTTGTTCTCCTACCATATCCATCTTTACAAGTTAGATTTGGGTATTTTTAAATTATCTTCCGTATCTTTACCGAACTTTTTATACATATGGAATATAATTATAATGTCCTTATTTTAATATCCTTATTTTCTAATTTTAACATCTATATCAGTTCTGGGTTGGTCTCTGTTAGCTGATTTATTTGCTTACTCTGAGAGTCCTATTTTCTTGGCTTTACATGGCTGGTTTATTTGCTGGATGCCAGACATAGTGGCATTTTACCTTTCTGGGCATGAGGATAGCTTTGCATTTCTATAAATATTCTTGAGCTGTGCTCTGGGATTTAGTTAAATTACCTGGAAACAGTTTGATCTAAAAAGGTTTTGCTTTATAAGATTTGTTAGGTGAGGCTGAAGCAGTGTTCAGTCTAAGGCTAGTTATTTCCACTACTGAGGCAAGTCTTTTTGTTGTACTCTATGCAATACACTGATTGAGGTTTCCAGTATGGCTGATGGGAACACATATCCAATCGGTGTGAGTGCTAGACAAGGTAACTTCTAGTTGTTCAGGTGGTATTTTCTCTAGGATCATGCAGTTTTCTCACACATATATACTGATCAGTAAGTACTCAGCTGAGTACTCAAGGAGGACTCCTTGTAGGCTTCTGGCATTTTTCTTTTGTACAGCTCTCTTATCTTCAGTATTTTGTCCTATGAACTAGCTTTCATCTCCCGGTACTCTTAGCTCTGGCTCCACAATTGAGGGAATCAGCAGGGCTCTGTTTGAGACCTCTTTTTCTGTGCCATGTTTGAAACTCTCTGAAGGCAATATATTAATACAACTGAAGGATTCATTTGTTTTCAATCTCAGAGTTCACTGACCTTCATTATCTAATGTCCAGTGTTTTATAAATTATTTTGTATATTTTGTACAATTTTTGTCTCTTCAGATAGAGGGAAAGAGGATCAATCTGGTTCCTAGTACTCCAATGGCTGGAAGCTGTCAGTCTTTTCCTTTTGGTTTAAAATTAGTTATAGGGTTCTAAGACTATGAAAGTCTGACTTTATTAATGAACTTATGTACAGCAGTTCTTTGCTTTCCCTAATGACCTTACAGGTTACTGTTCACAGTCTTATCTACAAATAAAGTTAAAACTTAAAAAGCATGTTAGCCTGTAGTTTAGATGAAGTGGTCATCATGTCCTTGAAGGACACCTCTAGTGTGTATCTTTAGGGAAGAAGGAGAAAGAATGCATGTCCAAAGTAACCTGTATTTTACAACCACAGCTCTTCATAATCCAGGAATTCTCTGTAGTTGATAAGAGAAGCTATTTTACCAAAAAGCAAATATTTGTCCATCTTTAGCAGCGGAGATAATAGTAGCAGTTTTAGCATTTTTTTGTTCCTCAGTGTTTCTCATATAGATCAAATAGAGTTATGCTCATCAAAATGATATATAATAAAGATTCATATGAAGATCGAATATAAATGCAGGAACTTTCCAGTAACAGCAGTAAACATTTTGTTAGCATTCACCATGTAATTGGCACTATGCTAGGTGCTTTAAATAGTATCAAGTAAATAATGAAATAATCCTATGAAATGGAAATGGCCCATCGCTAACTCCATATAGAACCATGTTGGTTGAACATAACATTCCTTTTTTTTTTTTTTTTTTTTTTGTTCAGGAAGTACTATAATGTATATCAGGGATTCTCCAAGGTGCTGGGAATATAACCGTGAGGGGGAAAATAATCCTTAACCCAAAAAGTTTATACTCTAACACACAGTACACATTTGTGCGTGTGTGCATGTGTCTTAGTGTGTTTGCACGCACTCTCCTGTAGCTATATCAAAGGTAAAACAGTAAACATTATGTACTGGTCATTGAGAAAATAATCGAATTTTAAAAGTAAATAATCTATATAAAGTTAAATAGTTTCATCTACCAAGTACAAATAACTGGGGTTTAATCAAGTTTTGGCTGACTACAAAGCCTTGATTTTTTTTTTTGCTAATCCATACTGACTCTAAATCATAGTGCCAACTTTAAAAAGAGATACATTAAAAAATAAGCCAAACATTACCTATCTCAACATCTTTGCAAACTACTTAAGTATTTTTATTACAATGACAGTTGATAAACAGGGAATAAAACAAAGAAAGAGAAAGTACTGGTCAAATTAACATTGGCTAACAAAATTCTTAAAAATTTTCATGAAATATAAATTTAGTTTTGAATAGAAATAATCTCTAATCAACCTGTACAAAGACATATATTTGCTATTATAGGAATATAAAGACAGTGTTTTCACTTTGTAAATATGCATGTAAAATACGAAAGTCTCAAAATAAAACAGAACTATGCATACCTCAACAGCAGGTACAATGTCAATCCCAACAGTTAGAAATTCTTCAAACTTGAGGAATGGGTTAAAGCAGCTGCCAACATCAAGTAATCTGATCTTTCCTGAGGTTTGTAGCAACCTAAAAACAGATTATTTTATTTTATAAGTGACAAACTGAAAATAAAGTATAAGAAAAAATTCGAACATTTGAAATCAAAAAAGGTCACATAGATTACTGGTTCTCTAACTCTGCTATCTGATCTTTTGGTCTCAGGATCTGCTTTATGCATCTAAAAATTGCTGAGGCCTCCATGGTGGCTGAGGGGTTAAAGTCTCAGTACTATCAAGCTTTCACCAGCTTCAGCTGCTGCATGAGTTCAATCCCTGGGTAGGGAGCTAACCCACATATGGCTCAGTAGACCTCTCCTGTCTCACCCGCTGCTCCCCTCGGCAGTGTATTTCAGTAAATCTGACTGTTTTGTTTCCCACTCTGGTGAATCCTCTCGCCCTCCCTTCCTCCCCCCCTACATCCTAGTTCTTGTATGCATACATCAATAAAATCTTAAAAAATATACAAAAATTACTGAGGGCCCTAAAAAGCTTTTGTTTATGTGGTTTATATCAATCAATAAAACCATATATGAAATCAAAATTGAATCGTTTAAACCAATTGTGCGTTAACATAAATTATACATAAATGAAAAACTTCTATTAAAAAGTGAAGCACTGTTTTACATTTTGCAAATATTTTTAATGTCTGGCTTAAAAAATGAGGGATTCTTATATCTACTTTTACATTCAAGTATCATAGCAATGTAGTCTCTTAAAGCTCCACTCTACACTCATGAGAAAATAAGGGTAGAAAGGCAAATGACATCCTAGTTATTACTATGAAAATAAATTTTCCGGGCCTCCCCAGTGGCTCAGGGGTTGGGCACTGCCCTGTGGAGCTGTTGGCAGCGGCAACGCGAGTTCGACGCCCGGCCAGGGAGAATCCCACATGGCGCAGCAGACCTCTCCTGCCTTGCCCGCTGCTCCCCTCAGCAGTGTATTTCTGATCTGCTTGTTCTGCTCCCCGCTCTGTCTCTGGTGAACCCTCTCGCCGCCCCACGCCTCTGGCCTGTACCCCAGCTTGTATGTATAAATAAAAAATAAATCTTAAAAAAAAAAATTTTTTTTCCCTCACAGAGAATCTAAAAGGTCTTATATACCCAGACCACACTTTGAAAACAGTCTTTGTAGATGAAAGAACATTCATAAATCAATTCTCAGTAGTCAATATAACAATGTCTTCGGACTAACCTAATTAGTGTCAATGATTTTGAAGAACAAAAGACGAGTGTAAGTAGAATAGTATTTTTCAAGTTATGAAAAATTTTATTGTAAGAGCCTTCCTTCAAGTCCAAAAATAGAAGAGGTAGACAAAAATCAAACATTTTAAAGTTAATCAAATTCAAATAATACAAATCTATGCAGCAAGTAAGGATGAAAAAAAACAGTGGATTTTGTTGGTCTCAAGTCTGTAAGTAATAAGGCAATAAGAAGACAGGAAGGTAATATAAATCTTTTGCATATAAGTCAACTTTAGACGTATGCCATTTTTATTGTTGATATTTTTCTTCAGAAAATTCATGAGTACCTACTGGAAAAATGAAGGAAAGGAAATATAATGATATAATTGGGTAAAAATAGAAACTTGGTTCCTTGAAATATAAAGGGCAGAGAGAGCTTGTCAGTTTTTCTCCCCTTATTTCTTATTACCTCAGGGTGTATGAGGGAAGGGGTTATTACAGTTAATAGGTTAAATTCCTGGAAAAGGCTCTGTAAAAGAGAAAATAATCTAAAGTTCTTTTTTTTTTTTTTAAAGAAAAGGAAAGCAATAAATGGAGTTCCATTTTTAGCTAAGAGCTTGATGTTCTAACATTTTGCAGAAATGATCACAATCACCATATGATTACAAAAAGCTATATATCTGATATAGTACATGGCATAGTATATGGTATAATATAGTATCATAAAAAGATGAATCAATTAAAAAAAAGTTCAGTAACATTTTAAGAACTCATCTGAAGAAGGACTTGAGGAAATAACATTTCACCAACTCAATAATTCTATGACCTCTAGATGAATGTCTGTTCCTGCAAGGTATTCCTCGAAGCTCTCCCAGTAAAAGTCGGTCCTAGGGCCTAATCGATAATGTACTATAGTACAGCCAATCTGGAAGCAGATTATTATGTAGTTTGGGTGGTGCTCACTAACAAGTAATCATCTGCAAAGCTGAATTAAATAGTTTAGTGATATTTAAAATACCATAATACACCGGTTCCAAGAAAGAAAGAAATCAATAAATTTCTGTGGCATAGTTTGAAGTTGCAAAAACAGAGCAAAATATCAAATACCTAAGTGCCATTGAAATAGCTGGCTTATAACTGATATTTGCTGCTGGATTAAGACAAATTTGAATACTCAACATTACCAGTTAGAATAAATGAGAATCTTTAACGAAATACAATACTATACTCCCTACTAAGTTGTCATTCTAATCCTTACTTGAGGCTACTGTTATGAAAAGTTCTGAAATCAGAGCGATTAAGATCACAACTTGATTGTCCTTTTATGTATACTATGGGGATCAAAACAGTAGAGCTGTTTCCAGGACTAAATGAAGGTAATACATTTATAATGCTTGACTCAATACTGAGTACATGATTAATAATTTCTCAATTCTCAGTAATATACTTAGCACATTTCAAATTCTTTGGTTCATCTCCTTAATGTTTTATTTGTATCAAACATACATTTATCACAAAGTGAACATCCAAGTAATTACCAGCCAGATTAATAAAATATTGCCTGCACCTTGGAAGTATAATCCTTCCTGATGCCTCCCATAACACTTCCACCCCTTTTTGTAATAGCAGCCACTATCCTAACTTCAGTAATAATCATTCCCTTGATTTCCTGCAATTGCCTTACTACCTATGTCTGAATGCCTAAATAATACAGTCTAGTTTTTATTTTTCACTTTTTTTTTTAAAGATTTATTTTCATTTATCTAGGCATACAAGAACTGGAGTGTAGGTCAGGGGTGAGAGAATTCACTTGCGACAGAGTGGGGAGTAGAACAGAAGGATCTACTGAAATATACTGCTGAGGGGAGCAGTGGGCGAGACAGGAGAGGTGTGCTGGGCTATGTGGGTCAGCTCCCTTGCCTAGGATCGAACACATGCAGCAATGGCTTGGCAATAGGTTGATAGCACTGAAGCTTTAACCCCTGTGCCACCAGGAAGGCCCCAGTTTAGTTTTTATACTACACAGTTGTTTTGTGACCTTCTTTCACTTAAATGTTAAGATTGTGAGTCAACTGTGTTTTTATAGTTAATTTATGTGTATCACTATATAATAGTATCTTTAACACACTATGTAACCTTTAGAAGGTTTCACATATCTTTTTTTGTATTTATATTTCTTGCTAGCTCATATTTTTTAGATGGTATTATTTTCCCTCATGGAAAAACTGCTATTTTGTAAAATTAAAATTTTTATTGTTGGTTACAGAAATGTAATTGATTTTTGTATATTTATTTTGTATCTAGTATCTTTACTAAGTCAATTGCTTATCAATTATTTGGGATATTCTAGCATAGGCACATAATTACATAATCTGTGGAAAATTACATATCTTATTTCTTCTCCTATGCACCCATCCATTCATCTTTTTTTTCTGCCTCCTGGCTTTGCCTATAGTGGTATCAGCAGGTACCCATTTTGTTCCCATCCACAGAGGGAATGTTCTAATATTTCACCATTAAAAATACAATGCTGCTGGTTTTGTATACTACCCTTTATATAGCTGAAACAGCTCCTTTCACGTTTGCTAGTTAAAAAAAAAATTAACACAAATCTAGCCAGTATCCTGATTTTAGTGATAATTCAAATGATCAAATGCATTCTATTCATCTATTGAGATCAGTGACTTTTCTTTAATCTGTATATGTGGTAAAGTATGCCAATTAAATTTTTCACTGTTAAATCAACCTTGTATAATGGGGAAGGACCTATTCTGGATTTGATATATCTTCTTTACAATGTAAAGAATTTATTATATATGTATATAGTTGATTCTTACGATTTGTGATCTCTAAGGTTTATAAAGTGACCACAAATACTGAAATATGGCTTCCAAGGGAAATACAGTATCAGGTCTTTGTTCCCAAAATTTAGTTACTAGCTCCACATATAACTTGGAATTATGCATGCTGCCATTTAAAGAACTCAACTTATTATAAGGTATAATACAGCCTTCTAAGTTTTGAACTTGCCAGTCCCCACAATCACTAGGTCAAGTCCTTAAAAACTCTCAATCTCTCTCTCCCCGCCCTCCCCCCCCACACCCTATGTCTGATGGTCAAGTTTCCATTTGCTAAAATGGGTTACCTAAGGGAGGGAGTTCAAGACACAAAGGAATGACAGTGACATTCATGTAAGTTATTCCCAACCAGCACAGCACAACATAATGAATTTCCCTGCCCCAAGGTGAGTAAATAGACTGAATTACTTGTTTCAATTAAACTAAACCTTATGATAAGTATCTTATCAAGATTCCTAGTGGAAAAACCTAACATTGAAGATAATCTTAAATTGCAAATCCAAGGTAATTATAAAAAAATAACAAATCTGACATTTCTATTTTTAGTAAAAATACTTATTAAGCTACAGTGAAGCAAAGAGTGACTAAATCAAACGTGACAAGAAGTTCAAAATTATAAACAAAATTAACTAGAATACAGATTTATGTTAACTCATACATGACATTTTCCTAATTAACTAAGTCTTGAGATAACAATATAGGGAAGCTTTCATAGTAATATATTTTAAAATACTTTTTATTTCAATTTTCTCATCCCTTATTATTTATGACAATTTGTTGGCACTCAGTACTTTTTAATACACAATTTTCTGGTAGGGTATATTTCTTTAAGAGCAAGGAACTAGTGATTGAGTGAGAATGTATTTGACATGTAATGGAAATATTTTATGAGTTAATACAGATGTATCTGTCTTTTAAAAAATGACTCCATGAAAACCTTTTTTCTTGACAAATAACAACCATTAATAATTTTTATAAATATACAGGGTCTATGTTTCTGCAATTATTAATTACTTTCCTCTAAAACAGTATTCCCTCATTGCCACATCTTGCTATATATCTGATCCTTCTTCTCTCTTATTACTTAGGCTTCTAATCAGTTATGCTTTGAAAAATTCTCCCCTTCCCTTTTTTTCCTCTACATTTTTGTATCTGAGGGCCCCTTTTTTAGTGGCAGTTATCTGACCTAAGCTTAACCACCTTTATTCAAGGTGGTTTAATATAAGTTGGCTGAAACTAGATATACTGTCTTATATTAACTAGAATAATAAGTCAAATAGTAGAGATATTAGATTACCAAGATTTTTCTGAAGATATAAAGCCCATCTCCTCTATGTAAAAATCTTTTCTTATTCTACTCTTAACATTTTAATTCTTTGTTTTTCTCCCAACGATCATCCATAATATGTTGCATTTATAGCACCATCGTACTCTAAATTCTTCGGCCCAACATTAATTTATTCAATGGTACACAGAACTAAAGATATTCTAGGGATAAAAAGAAAACAAAGGAAACAGTACTATTAATTTTCCCTGTTTCTAATCTCAATCAAGTGATCTGTATGTTCTAAAGTCAATTAACTTGGGCCTCCCTGGTGGCACAATGG
This sequence comes from Scalopus aquaticus, assembly GCA_004024925.1. Classification (NCBI taxonomy): domain Eukaryota; kingdom Metazoa; phylum Chordata; class Mammalia; order Eulipotyphla; family Talpidae; genus Scalopus; species Scalopus aquaticus. The sequence continues at coordinate 54,126 of PVIJ01005700.1, forward strand.
GTTAAGCGCAGCACTATGAAGCTATCCAGAGCCACCGCAGCACGAGTTCGATCCCTGCCTGGCCAGGGAGATTTCCACATGGCGCAGCAGACCTCTTCTGCCTTGCCTGCTGCTCCCGTCAGCAGTGTACTTCAGTCGATCTGCCTGTTCTGCTCCCCACTCTCTGGTGAATCTTCTCACCACCCCACATCTCTGGCCTACACCCCAGCTTGTATGTATAAAAATAAATAAATCTTTAAAAAAAATTAAGTCAATTAACTTAATCATGAGATCTTTGCAACTATCCTCATGGAGTTTTACCAGTTGGCCATTTGTCTATCTTCTTTGAAGATGTGCCTATTTAGCTATTCTGACTATTTAAAATTTTTTTGATTTCTCTGTTGAGTCATGTTAGTTTTTTGTAGCTCTTTGATTACTAGCTCTTAGATGTATGGTATATAACTATTTTCTTCCATTCAATAGAGTATCTTTTTGTTTTGGTTGATAGTTTCTTTTGCTGTGCAGAAGCTTTTTAGTTTGATGTTGTCCCACTTCTTTGCATTTGTTTCTACTGCTGTTGGAGATGAATCCATAAAATAAATAAAATAAAATAAAATCATCTTGTAAGACAGGCTTAGCTTCTATGCATACTTTTGGAAATTGCATAGAATCACAAGAGCACAAGGAAAATGTCTTAACAAAAATTAAAAACAAAATCCTCGAATATACTAGAGGATAAGTGAAGAGGTTGCCATTCTAAGATGAGAGTTTTCATTAGGGCAAATGACCAGTATCTAAAATGCCACCACTTGGGGGGTGGGGGAGTTTGTTCTACTACAACTGGAAAAGACTTCTCTAAATTATACACTGAAAATGATTTATAAATCCATGAAAAAGACTTTTTTAAAAAAACAGCTGAGAGAAATACTGATAAACAATAAACTAGAATGCACAAATTACTTCAACCTTTAGTTTGTGGTATGAAGGGTGGACAAATACATATATAAGTACATTGTTCTATTTTAAAAAAAGGATAAGGGTTTACATTCTATTTCAATTATTTTATTAAAAAACAAGAATAATATAATTAAACAATAAAAAAGTAAAAGTTAATTTTAATAAAGCTGTAAACTTCAAAAATTATTTTGAACTGCAAAGCTGGGTAAGGGGCAGATTTGTTCTTCACAAGTGTCTCATCTATTAAAGGTTAGTTTAATTTCTTAACTGAATATCAAACCTGGGTAGTAGAGGAAATTTGTGGCCCATTATAAGTAAAGAGCACTGAAAACAATTCCACACTCTGAACAAAAAGCATTGTGTAAAAGACTACTTCCATGACTTAACAGAGAAAAGAATAAATACTACTCAGAAGTAAACAAGTTTACAAGAAAAAGTCAGTAAACAGTGAAAACATAGATAAGGTCACAATGAGTTCTGTCTTTGATCAATGAAACAGATTTAAAGTGTGAGGCAGGATTAGCTCACAAAAGAGAAGCTAGTGACTGGAACAGATTTGAAGAGAAGGTTATATACAATATAATGCAGCCTGTGAGTAATTACAAAGGCTTGCAGTAAGAGAAATCTACAATTACTCTCCTGCACTTTGGTTCTGCCTTTTCTGGGCTTCTTAGAAATTGCTGCAATCTCACTGGGCTACATTTAGTACAGAAGCTACATGTGTAATCTTATAAGACATAGTCTAGTAACAAAATCATCCTTCTTAGAGTGAAAACTACCTCTAGATTGTGGTAAGCTTTTACTGCCCCATAAAATAGGAGCCACAAGTATCTTATGAATGTGAAACTGTAACTTCCTGTAGTGTTTCCACACAGAATATTGTCTTTATGATGTCCTGGGCTAGTTCAAAGACCTTTCTATAAGTAGACTTTATAAATATCATTCTAAGTAGCTATCCTTCCACACCCCCAACTTTGCTGTCATCATTACTCTTTTGCTTATAGTATTCATTGTAAATACAATTCCTAACATCTTTAACTTGTTTTCCCTTCAGTTTTCAAGGGAGATGTCATTTATAAAACATGCTAGTGGTTAAATCAAATTTATTGTGGATAGCCACTTTAAGCACAGTTCAACTGGATTTTGCTGTTTTGATTCCTTTCACTACTCTAAAATAACTATTATGACATTCAACAAACTATTCATTCTCATTTTTAGTGAGGATAATTTGTTACAGAACTACTAGTTTCTCAGATATCCCTTAAAATTTACAAATCTGTGTTCCTCAGGCTAACATATTACCAAAGGAGTAAGTAAACTGTCAACTACTTGGTATAAGCTATTACATTGTTTTACATTATTAATACAGCTATCCCAGGATAATATTAATGATCAAAGTAGAAAAAAGATACTTACTCAGTTATAAATTCAGGGTTTGTAAAGTTGAGGTTGGTTAAATGACCTTCAAGTTTAGAAGATTCATGCGTATTTAAGGCTGGAGTGGTCTTAGTGGAGAGTACAGCTCTTTTTTCATCTTTTTCAAGTGCTTTTCTCTTCCCACCATTTTGGAAATATTCTCTACATACACTACAAGTCAAAACAAAGTTACATTTCAAAAACACTAGGTATGAATATAAAATAGGAAAATATTAACCTTTCTTAATCAAAATGAGAACTTACGAACTACCGATTCCTATTGTGAAAAGGCAAGGTCAGGCATCTTGCAGTACTTTCAATTTTTTTAAATTAACATACAGCAAATCTTGATCATAGATTATCCTTAATAAAATAAATAAAAAATGTTTCCCAAGAGTTCATATGTTCCTGTATGTTTTGCTGCTTTATTTTGAACTAAAATATAAGTTCCTTCAGAAAAGCTTAGATCACTCTGCTATTGGGTGACAAACATAATAGCAGTAATAGCTAGCAGTGAGCCAACTTTGATGATAAACAAATAGCTTAACAGTTGTTCTTCAGATCTCTCCCGGCTTATGAAAAGCAAGTCAGGTTGTCAACATATTAAGAATCATTTATTCTTATTTGCTCTGAGAGAAAGGCATAAAAATCTAGTTCAGGAAAAACGGTTTATCATCAAGGGATGTATCATAGAAAATGAAGGTTGAATTTAACAGGGATTTTTATGACACATGAAAATAATTCCTGTCCATCAACATACCATTCCTGAGTGTCCCAATTCTTATACTATTAAAATGCAGATTTTGCAAAATGTGTCATTTTAAGCTCATATAGTTTAGCCCATATATCAAATGGCTATCCAGAATCAGAAAGTGACAACTGGCAAAACCTTATAAATAATTTTCTTCATGCCTAATATAATTTCAATGTAAATATAATAGGGAACAATGTTTGAGTATGTAAAAGGAAAACAAACATTAACCAATGAATCAATGCAAATATTTATTAGTTATTCAAGAAGAGAGACGGAAAGGAAAAAGACTAGTGAGACCTAGCTCTGGGCCTTGGCCTTATGATGTAACTGGAGACACATACTTGAAAACAATTAACTGACATACGCATCCAAGTTGTTTAACATGAATGAGAATGGAATCTAAACATTTTTAATCTTTTTAGATCCTTAAAATAAACCACGTTATTATTACATATAGCTCACAATTTAAACAAAGCTAGGCTATTTTTCTCCACACTGCTTGATGAATTTTCAAAAATACATGGCAAGAGAAGAATTGAAGAATTTATTTAAAACTGGTTTCTACAAATAAGAACTAAGGTGTAATGCAACAATGCTCATTTCTCCTTATGCTCATTTCTCCTCATTATACTTACAGGATGCTATTTTTTTTTTAAAGATTTATTTTTTATTTTTACACACAAGCTGGGGTACAGGCCAGAGGCGTGGGGCAGCGAGAGGGTTCACCAGAGACAGAGCGGGGAGCAGAACAGGCAGATCAGAAATACACTGCTGAGGGGAGCAGCGGGCAAGGCAGGAGAGGTCTGCCGCGCCATGTGGGATTCTCCCTGGCCAGGCGTCGAACTCGCGTCGCCGCTGCCGACAGCTCCACAGCGCAGTGCTTAACCGCTGTGCCACCAGGGAGGCCGACTTACAGGATGCTATTAATTCAACTTCAGTTCTTTTTAGTATCTATTATTTAAAACTTTCCTATCCTATATAAATCTAGTTTTATTTTTAATTACATACAGGAATTGAAAGTCATACATCATCAACCAGACATTTATTAAGTACCAATCATGTGCCAGACACATAGGTGGTAGGAAAACAAATGAAAGAAGATACAGCTGCCCTCAAGGAGTTCAGACTAGTGAGGGAGACAAATTATTATACAAAAATAAAGAAAATACAATTGATAAAACACAATAAACAAATGCTTAACTAAGTTTAAATAGATAATATAAACTGATTTTAGAAAGATAAGTAGTAATAAATCAGGCAAGGAAGAGGCTATTTAAGGAGGAGAGTGACAGAGAACAGCATGAGCAAAGGCCTGGAGGAGTCAAATTCTGTGTGAAGAAACCTTAAGACTTTTGGGACATAGACGGAGCACCAGCCACTGGAAGATCAAAAGGAATGAGTATGGAAAGCATATGGGAGGCTGTCGCCAACGTTAAGTCTTGAGAAGATAATGCTTTTGGAGAAGGAAAGATCCTTAAGAAAAAGGAGTTAGGACCTCCCTGGTGGCGCAACCGGTTAAGCCAGCATTGTGAAGCTATTGCCGCTGTGGCGCGAGTTCGATGCCTGGCTGGGGAGATTCCCACATGGCATGGCAGACCTCTCTTGCCTCATCTGCTGCTCCCCTCAGCAGTGTATTTCGGTCGATCTGCCTGTTCTGCTCCCCACTCTGTCTCTGGTGAACCCTCTCACTGCCCTACACCTCTGGCATGCACCCCAGCTTGTATGCAAAAATAAATAAATCTTTAAAAAAAAAAAAGAGGAGTTAACCCTGGATGCTTGATGATAAAAGGAAAGAACTGAAGTAATTAAGGATAAGATGTCACAATCTATACATATTAAAAATTGCAAGTCAGACCGAAAGTGGACAAAGGAACTCCACTTTTGCATTTGTAGTAGCCTAGCAAAGTACTCTGGAATTAAGAAAAACAAGCCAACCAAGCCACTATCTACACATCTGGAGACACTCCAACATAATAGACAAAATACATTTTTACCCAGTGAACTCAGCAACCCATACAAGTTTCTGTTGGACGGAAGAGAAAGACTACCAAAATAAACTTTACCAAGGGTGAAAATTCCCCAAGACACAGAAGACAAGAACACCACAATAGAGAAGAAAACTATAACAATATTAACTACATATACTTAAGTAAGCACTTGCAAAATATGGAAAGAACAATTAAAATTTGAAATAAAAAGAAAATAAAGAACTAAAAAAATGGAGATATAGTCCATGAATATGGATACAAAGACTCAATATTGTCGGTGTCAGTTCTTCTGACAGAATCAATATAATCCCAGTCAAAGTCACAGCATATGGGGCCTCCCTGGTGGTGCAGGGATTAAAGTCTCAGCGCTATCAAGCTACCCCTAGCCACTGTGGCCTGAGTTCGAACCCAGCCAGGGAGCTAACCCACATGGTGCAGCAGACCTCTTCTGTCTCGCCCGCTGCTCCCCTCAGTAGTGTATTTCAGTCAATCTGCCTGTTCTGCTCCCCACTCTGTCTCTGGTGAATCCTCTTACCACCCCACACCTCTGGCCTACACCCCAGCTTGTATGCATAAATAAATAAATCTAAAAAAAATTAAAATAGCATTAAGACACTAACATACACTATTAGAATGTCCAAAACTAGAACACTAACTACACCAAATGCTGGTAAAGATGTGGAGCAACAAGATCTCTTATTGCTAATGGGAATGCAAAATGGTATACTTTGGAAGACAGTTTGGCAGTTTCTTACAAAACCAAACATCCTTCTACCATAAGGGATCCAGCAATCATGTTCCTTGGCATTTGCCTAGGAGAGTTAAAAATGTACATCCACAAAAAATCTGCACATGAATAAGTATAGCAGTTATATTCACAACTGCCCAAACTTGGAAGCGACCAAGATGCCCTTCAGTAGATGAATGGATAAACAAACTGTGGCACATCCAGTCAATGGACAACTACTCGCTGCTAAAAATAAATAAGCTGTTCAGCAGTGAAAAGACGTGAAGAATATGGAAATGCGTATTAAGTGAAAGAAATCAATGTATAAGGTAATATAATGTGATTCTAACTGTAAGACATTCTAGAAAAGGCAGGACTATGGAGCGAACAGAACATGAGTAGCTGCTGTGAGTAGGGGGCAGAAGGGAGGAATAGATGAAACAAAGGAGATTTTTTAGGGGAGTAAAACTATTCTGTATGATACTATAATGGTGAATATTTGCCATTACGCATTTGCCAAAATGCACAGAATATAAAACACCAAAAGAGATCTCTAATGTAAACCATGAACTTTAGATGATAAAAAAAGATGTGTCAATGTGGATTCATAAATTTTAACAAATGTACCCCTATGGGTGAATGCTGGTGGAGGAGAGAGCATGTGGGAGGCACTATGGAAACAAACGAGAAACTAAAGAAATTATAACATTAAATGCAATGTATAAGTGCTGACTAGATTTAGAAAAAAATATTATAGAGTGCAATTTGAGGTCCATGAATTCATAAAGCAGATATTTAGGAAATTACTGCTAATTATCTCAAAGTGATATAAAAGTATTATGGTTATGCAGAATGTCCTTATTGTTAGGAGATGCATGGAATGATTCACTTTCACATGGTTCAGAAAGCAGTGTGCCTTTCTGTGTGTGAAGAAATTCTTTTATTAAGTTACAACTATACCTTTATACAGTGTTTTGTTTCTAGTTAATATTTCACATTACAAATCAAATTTTGAAGGAACTCATATAGAATTCTTTGAGATAAACAGTTAACAAAATTTACAGAAGAAAGCTTTATTTCACTATAAAGTTTTAAGTAAAATTAACTGGAAACAAACTTTTGTCAAATCCTATTTAAAGCTCACTTTAGCTTGCAAAGTGACATGCTCACTCTTAGAATAGTCAACAGAGAAAGGAATTACATATAACCCACATAGGAATTACAGGAAACTCAAGTTTCAGAATTCAATACTGTCTTGAAGCACTTTTTCCCAATCTAGTTAGTAAGGACATTATAAAACCCTTGGGATTACTTCCCACGGAAAAATCTTTTTACTGTATTCTGCCACTGTTCTTTTTCAAAAGTTTGACCTAAAAATGACCTCTTTCAAAACATATATAGAAACAATAACTATTGACAAAAACAAAAACCCAAGGAAAGAAAGAAAAGTACGAGGTAGATTCATTATTCAAATAGAACGTACCTGCAGATGCTCCCATGAGAATCCCACATATCAAAGTCCATTTAAGAAAGTGTTGAGAGCACGCATGATGTATTGGAATACTAATTTAAAAGTAATGCTGCTAAAAGCCAAAAGGACGGTCTTAAACTTGGTGTTGCAGTTTCCTAATGGCATTATACTACTGTTATGCTACAAGGGAAATATTTGGCTTCATAGTATAACTCAATTTGCATTTCTTAGCTTGTAGGAGGAAATGTTTATTATATAGGACAGATTTATAACCACTTTTCTCTATAATTAAGCAAAAAAATCACACATTTTAATTCTAAGAATTCCATTTCCTATCATTCTGGCTTCTGACTTTAGTTTCACAATTCCACAATTTTGTGACTCCACAACATATTGACGGTACCACCTATTCACTGATCCTCACTACCTCATATTTTCAACTCCCTTCTTACATGTCATTATAATTATCATAATGTAAAAACATTGTTACCTTCCTTGCCCCTTTCTTTAAAATACACTGTCTTGTCTATTCACTTCCTCACTATCCAAAAAAACTTTCATTATAACTTTGTGCCTTAATTACTGCAGTAGCCTATCTGGCTTTGTTGTGTGTACACACTACTTCTTATATTTCATTTTTTATTAAAAAAATTTTATTACTGAGATACGTTGGTTTATAATACTGTCTAAGAATTAGGGGAATGGGGTCACACCTCCTCAGGTGCCTATCACTACACCCACCAGCAAAGCACCTTTAACCCTTTACCTACAGAGCACTGGGTTCCCTCCTCCCTTTGTCCCCATTCCTAACCTCCCCAGTTAGTAGCCTAGATTCTTTACTGGTAATTCTAGGGTTTGTTTTGGTTTTGTTTTGTCAGTTCCTTTGCTTTGTTTCTCTGTCTTCCACATGAGTGAAATCATCTGGTATTCATTTTTCTTCTGTAACTTTCTTCTTCACTTAGCATAATTCTCTTCAGTTCCCTGCATGTTGCTGCAAATAGCAGTATTTCATATTTTTTGTTATAGCTGAGCAACATTCCATCATATATATGCCCCATCTTTTCTTACTTAAACCCTTGCCCTTCCTATAGTTTATCTTAACACAGTGATTAATCCTCAAGAATTCTACACACATTTTAAAAGGTTAATAAAATCTCGTTGCTCCTTAAAACATCCAAAGACTTCTTATCTCACATATAGTAAATGTCACTGTCTTTATGATGATTCACATGATTCTGCAAAATCCATAAAATCTTATTTTCTACCTCTCATTCTGCTCTACCAACATTGGTCTCCTTGCTGATTTGCAAACATGCTAGCACACTCCTGCCTCAAGGTCTTTGGACTTGTTAGAGCACACTCTCTCGCTTCTTTTGTGTCTTCTACATTGGTTACTTCAAATGAGGCTTTCTCTGTCTACCCTACTTAAGATTTATTTCTCTTGTAGCACTTACCATTATCTGATTTAATAACAATTTATGCATATTTCTTGCCTACCACCTCTCCCACCCTACCCTTCAGCATTCGAACTCCATGACAACAAGAATTTTGTCTGTTTAGTTGATACTCCCAGTGCCTAGGATGTGATTGGTACACAGTAGTCATTCAAAGTTATTTATTAAATGGATAAATAAAAGGACTAAGTCAAATATGTATTTTTCTCTGGATCATTTGAATGAATGAAATATGTCTTAATATACATAATTTTAATGAAATTAAAACAGAAATTTCGAGTAAAAAAAATTGAAATAAAATTATAACCGGAAGTTACCATAAACTTATTGTTCATATAGAGAGACAATAATTTACTTTCCTGGGAATTGATTTTTAAATTCAGTAAAAACATATATCCATTCTTGAATTTAAGAGATGATTAGCAGTATTTTATTTTCTGATTTTTTAACATTACAATCTATAGTATGAGAATGCAAACATTATCTGATGTATATATAAGTGCTGGAATACCCTGAGTAAAATATCAAAAATTCTGGATTTTAAAACTTCTAATTTTTTTTTAAATTTTAAATTATAGAAAAATATCACTTTTACTAAAATCCAAATATCGACAATCACACCAAAAGAAATTTTTATACAATTAATGAAAAATCAAGTTAAATAACATACTTTAAATTGTTTAGATACATTAAATGTACTTGAAGCTACAGTTTTTAAAAGTTAAAGCAAAATTTTGAGTTATATCAAAGAAAAACATCTTATTTTTTTAAATTTTTAAATGTTTTTTATTTCTATCTTTTACATTATTGTGGATTCCCCTTGGGTTACCCACCACCAATTCACCCGTGAACCATCACCATATTTCCTTGTGCTCTTTTCTCCTCCGTTTTGAACCCTTATCTTCTCCCTCCCTCGCTGAATGTCTCATTTATGGTTACCTGCTAGTTGGTTTTTTTTTTTTTTTTTTGTTATTTTCTCCTCCTGATCTCTTCTTATTTGGTTCCCCGATATTCCTCCTATAAGTGAAACCATTCTATAATTTTCTTTTTCCTTCCGGCTTATCTCACTGAGCATGATTGATCCCTTCTAGTTTCATCCATGTTGCTGTGAATTGCATGTGTTTATCTTTTTTGATTGCTGAATAGTATTCTGTTGTGTATATGTCCCATATCTCAAAGAAAAACATTTTAATTGATAAAAGATGAATAAAATACATCTAAGGAAAATGATGCAAGTTGTTTAAATGAGGGTAGTTGTTTAAAAGATACCTGTTATTTAGGGTTTTTTTAACTTTTAAAGGTTTTTACAAAATTATAAAACTATAAAGACCATATAACTTAGCAATCCTAATTTTGGGCATCTATCCATAGAATATGAAACCATCAACATAAAACCTGTATGTTCTACAGGGTTTATGGCAGCATGACTTAACAACAGTCAGGACATGGGGGCACCCTAAATGTCAATCCACAGATAAATGTGGTACATACACACCATGCAGTATTATGTTGCTTTACGAAAGGATGAGATGCAGGTTTTCAACAAAATAGAGGGACTATGACAGAGTATGAGAGAATGGTGAGAAGCAGAGTAAATCAGAATGATAAAAGCAAATACTGGACCATTTACATAGCAGACAATTTGATAACACTAAAATATTTTCAAAAGCCATAGGACATCAAAACACTTCTTTTGGGGATCTAAGGTTAAGAGGGAAAGGGTAAGGAAAGGCACAAGGGGACACAAGGGATGATGGGAGTGGGGTAGAATAAAATAAAACAAATAAAATACATCATCTGCTTTAAAATATTTCTGGTTTTCTACAATGCATTATAGACAGCATCACTTGATTTTAAGAACATAAACAATACATCAGAAGCCAAAAATATTAATACGTAAATACACTCACCTACAACACCATTCAATGCGACCTTCACCCTCACAAGTTTTCGCCCAATGATTATCTGCCAAATTTTTCATTGCAACAGCATATTCACAAAGTGTTTCCTCATCCTCACAATGTTCTCGCCAAATCTTATCAAAATCTCCCACTAAAAACAAGGGAAGAAATGAAGTGTTTACTTAAAAACATGTCACGCTCTTAAAAAGTTTCAGCATCATCTAAAATTACTTAAAGATGAGTATAAACAAAACTTTATGATGTTAAACTTCAAAATTTTAAAAGCTCCTTTATCAAAATAGATGCATAATTTTAACTATGATGATAAGGTAAATACATTTAATCATTTTACACATGTATTGTAAAGAAGGATAAAAACTAATAAATGTAAATGTACATTACACAAGTTGCAGTTTACAAAATCAAAGACATACTGGCAGGGGAGAAGTATGACTGGGCATTCAAACATCAATTGTCCTGCTTCTATTGGCAATATGACTTTGTAGAAACAGTAAAACCACTTACTCTGTTTTGTGTCTGTTATTTTCTTGGATCTCAATACACTTATCAGTCCTTATATTAAAGAGGGGTTGGGTTGATAGATGAGATAGCAAGATAAATCAGCAAGTTACACACTTTCATTTACACAAATGGACTTGCTCTAGACACACTACATTAAAAAAAATTTCTAATCTTAAGGCAAAATCTTGCTAGAAATATTATCTAGAAAGCCTCTCCAAACTTTTGAGTCTTTCTAAAATGCGCTAGCTACTACCTTTAAAAAAATTAAATCAATAATCACATTTAGTATGAAATCTGAAACATCAATGTGCGTTCTGATAAAGAAAGGCATGAGAATGCTAAGGCCAAATAAATGATATAACTAACATTAAGGGTGAAAGAGTAAATAAAAATTATCCAGGTGGCTTGATTCAATGTCCTTAGACATAAAATTATTTAAGCTCACGTGCTCATGTTCAAATGTAGGTAAATTAATGACAGAACAAACTTAAAAACATAAATAAAACAGCCAAATTTGAGGATGAAAATTCTTCTCAAATTCTGCCCCCAAGCAAGACTATTTGATTCCAGCAATTAAAAGCTGCTTAAAAAAAAAAAATTCAAATAATACCACATCTTTTCAAAATTTGAAAAAATGTATTGTTATTTTAAGCACAGAGTCCAATAAATACTGAGTTGAAAAACAAACCATTGGACTTCTAGTTTGACCAAACAAGAGAGAGAAGTAAGGGTACACACACGTACACGTACACACACACACACACACACACACACACACACACACACAGATCACTTAAAAGTAATACATCTCACAGTCTTGGCCTGAACAAAAAAGGGATGAGAGTGAGTTCATCTTTGGGGGTTGGGGGTTGTACTCTTACACTCCAATATTTCCATTAATCACTAACATTTATGTAATGACAGGGCTCTAAGTTATGAGCAGTTTGGCAATAACAGTCCACTAAAAACAAGCAGGCAAACAGAATAACAATTTTTTTTAAATTCTCAAAGAAAAACTCAGTTTTAATGACATCTTTCAAATGAAATTACTTATCAAATCCATTCCAGCTGAGGTTAAAGTTGGTTGGTGCCCATTAAATACATTCAAATCCTCATCTACAAACTTTGTCAATTTGCACGCCAACAAAATGTGTCGAAACTCTAAGAGTTTATTTTAATCATTTAGTTACTAGGTGAACCAGTATGTAAAGATTGTTTTATTTGAAAAGACAATACTTTTTCAAAATTAAAAGGCAAATCAGGTACTTTCAGGGGCTCCATCAAAGACCTTAGTCAATACAGTATAAGAAATGTTTAAGTATCCATGTTCAATCAATCAGAGCTCTCAAATTAACCTTATGGTGATTTTTTAATATATTGACATTTACAACTAATTAATTGCTAATCTATTTTCTTACCTATTTCTTATAGAGATCTATAAAAATATGTGTACCTTAAAGTAAGAGAGAAAAAAGAGAGGAAAATCTCAAAGAATACATGTATTTCACACCTTGCCGAAATACAGAGAATTCAAAAAATATTTTTAGAAAGCACATAAATCCTGGGTCTCCCTGGAGGTGCAAGGCGTTAAATCTCGGCACTATGCCGCTATCTGCAGCCACTGCAGCACCAAGTTCGATCCCTGGCCAGGAAGCTTCCCACATGGTGCAGCAGACCTCTCCTGCCTCGCCCCACTGCTCCTCTCAGCAGTGAATTTCAGTCAATCTACCTGTTCTGCTCCCCTCTCTGTCTCTAGTAAATCCTCTCACCCTACCCCATCCCACCCCCATACCTTTGGCCTGCACCCCAGACTTGTAGGCATAAACAAGTCTTTAAAAAAATACATAAACCCTGCAGCATAACTTGAAATTAATAGTTAATAAACACTAATGGTCAAACTAAAATATCAATAGTAAATTTAAATAAATCAGTCATTTGTTTAAATACATTTTTTAAGATCAACTAAAAACACTGACTAGTTTAAAAGATAATCATCCGATTATATCACAAAATTATAGGACAAAGTTCACATTACCATGACTTCTACTTACTATATTCTCTATATTTGAATGTTTTAAAACACTAATTTTTAAAAAACTAAGAATTCAAAACATGAGTAAAGCCAACTGAAAGTTGTCAGACCAAGTTCAACTGAAATCAATGAACCAAATTATTCTGAAGCTTGGTCCTATCATCAAGATAATACCATAATTATTGCCTAAATACCCTTTCACAAACATTTTATCTCACAGCTAAAGAATAAATACAAAGCTACTTCTTGTTAAAAAAAAAAGACAAAAAAAAACTAGGAAAAAATAAATAGCACATTAATTAATGCAGCATTACATTTTGAATAATTTTGTGATTAGGATATTAGTACTATTACAACTGTCTTTGTAAAAAAGCCAATTACTATGAAATGTTAGGGAGCTATTCATTTTTTTCCTCTAATTTAATAACCTCTAGAATAGCTAACTGGATTCTAAATCCAAACTCCAGTAAACCAATAAAATCCTTAAGTTCTTCTGCCTTTATGAATTAATCTCTCTCCTGCAATCTAGTAAAGGAAATTTCTTTCCTTCAAAAAATTCAACTAATTTCACAAATTCTTCTAGATCTGCTTTCCACTTTATCATCTTACAATTCATGCATCTTCTGTCCTTACAGTACTTTGTGAACTCTTTTTACATATTGGCTATTAAAATCAGGTGTAATTTTTCAATTAGAAAATATAAACTGAAAGGCAAAGACTACTTCTAACTTACAACTTGTATAAGCTACAGACATTATTAGGGTGCTCTTAAAAAAGAAAATATTTAAATTTCTACCATGTTCAAAAAAAAACCCCAGAAAACACAAAAATTACAAGCAGATCAATCACTAGGATAAAATTCAAACTACAGTTGATAGCTACCAACAGGTAATACTGATCAAGAAGCAATAACATTTTAAGACTTCAAAACAGTGTTCTCAGGATGACTTACAGATTGTAGAAAAAAAGTTAAAAGCCAATTTTTGGGAGACTGTTGCCAGTGTTTTAAAATATTAATTTCATTTCACGTTTTTGTTAAAAGAAATACTTGTAGTTGGAAGTTCAGTCACTTCCATTAAATTTTTTGATAACAGCAAACAGATCTTATAGGAAAACCTGTAAGTTTAAGGATGACTGGTAAAAATATTAAATACAAAAGGAATTACATATATATGGAAAAAATAGAAAGGTGGTGCTAAGATTAATGTGTTTTTACATGCCAGGACCATTTGCTGTTTACAGTACATTAGGAATAATATTTTTTGGGCCTCCCTGCTGGTGTAGGGGTTAAGTCTCAGTGCTACCACCTCGTAGTCTGATTTCCATCCCGGCCAGGGAGCTAACCCACAAGGTGCAACACACCTCTCCTGTCTCTCCCGCTGCTCCCCTCAGCAGTGTATTTCAGTGGATCTGCCTGTTCTGCTCCTCAATCTGTCTCTGGTGAATCCTCTTACCCCCTTTCCAACTCCCCACCCCTTTGGCCTACACCCCAGTTCTTCTGTGCATAAATAAATCTTAAAAAATTTTTAAAATATTTTTATCAATAACATTATCCTAATTATCATTTTAAAAATATGTAGTATAAAGCATGGAGATAAAAAAATGTGTTAGGTGTAAATCTGAGCTCAGGGTAAGATAAGAATGGTTTATCATTTATTCTTGGTGGTTTAGCCTGTGAGTCACAGTATCAGAAGATCAACACTGTACTTTGTAGTTCTAAAGGGTGTGTTATGACAAAAAGATAGGACATTATTCCAAGTATATAAAATTCTAAAAAAATGAAGACAAATCTACAGTGGTAAGAAACCAGTGGTATAGGACTAGAGAGAGTAGATTGAGTGCAAAAAAGGAAGAAGAACTTTAGGGAGCAACAGAAATGTTCTGTATGTTAATTGTGGCAATGGTTTCAAAGGTGTAGATCTCTGTTCAAATCACCTAAATCATACACTTTAAATAGATGCTGTTTACTACACATTAATTGTGTTGCTCAAAGAATTTCATTTGAAAAATGATGTGCTACAAGCACAGTAAAAGTTACAAAATAAAAATTGCATTTCATTAAATTTAGGGGTCATCAAATAGACTAAAATTAAAAAAAAACAAAGGTTTACTTTAAATATCACAAACAAGTCTTCAGCTTTTGGAAACTCGGAGGTAATAATTAATATGATTTTTACTTAGGTATAATTGCCAAATACTGGCTAGCATTATAGGTAGATGACCAAATTACCAAATTTGAGTTCAAAGAATTTTTTTAAAGGTCATTTCCTCTGATAAAAGGTAGGCAGAGAAACTCATGAAAAATGGAAAACAAGTTCAGCAGCTATTCCAAGATGTAAACATGAAATTCTCAGAACCAAGTTGTCTCACAAACAGGTGAACCACACAAAGAACAGCTTCTTCAACATTTTGGGGTGCCTAAAAGAGTGACACACCTAAAATGCAACAAAATATCCCAGGTTTTTGTTGTGGTAGCAGCTCTAAGAATCAAACAAAGCAACCAGGTGAAAACCCGAATCTTTTTTTTTTATAGATATTTTATTTATTTTTGTCATTCATATCTTTTACATTATTGTGTGTTCCCCATAAGTTACCCACCACCTGTTCACCCGTGGAGCCATCACCACAGTCCTCCGTGCTCCCCTCTTCTCCCATCTTGAGCCCTACCCCTCCCCTCCTTCCCTGCTGAATGTCGCTTTCTTATTTGGCTCCCCTATATTCCTGGTATAAGTGAAACCATTCGATAATTTTCTCTTTCTTTCTGGCTTATTTCACTGATCATGATCCCCTCTAGGTCCATCCATGTTGCTGCGAATTGCATGTGTTTGTCTTTTTTGAATGCTGAATAGTATTCCATTGTGTATATGTACCACATCTTCTTGATCCAGTCATCTATTTTTGAGCATCTGGGTTGTTTCCATACCTTAGCTATTGTAAACAGTGCTGCAATAAACATGCGGGTGCATGTATCCTTTCGGATTAGTGTTTTTGTGTCCTTTGGGTATATTCCCAGTAGTGGTATTGCCGGGTCATATGGAAGTTCCATTTCTAGCAGTTTGAAAACCCGAATCTTATACCAAATATGTACCTTATACCAAACATTCTGTGACAAATCATTTCTCTAATAAGGGGAAAAAACTAATATTCTAAAGTGCCTTACTTTAAGATACATTCATATTTTTTATAAGATCCCTATAAGAAATAAGAAAATAGATTATTAATCATATTTACTCCTAAATTACACTGGTCAAGAGTGACATTGTTACTCACTTAAAAAGGCCCTAATCTGTAGTATCTTGATGTGCTGAACATGACCATAACCCTGAAAATTTTTTATTAGCTCTCGTTTTGAAGAGATTTCATATAATTCATTGTAGATGTTTCACCGTGTCAATTTATCCAGTAGGACTACAACAACATCCTAAATCAGCCTAGAAGGATATAATACTGCATCACATTCATAATACCATTATGCACACATCATCCAGAGTTGATTGCATCATTTTCTGATGCAATGCAATACTACTGCCAGGCAGCTGCTAAAGTAAACTCATGTCAGCAGTGCACTATATAAGCCCCGCTGGAAAGGTTGAGCACTGAAAATATTTCAGACTTTGTGCGAGACGATTTAAGCTACTGTTCCATAGAACTGTTATTATTTTATCCATTTCAGCACAATAAGAACAGTGATGCCTCGAATGTGCGTTAATAGCATGGACAATTTCTTTTCTATTTGTGGGGAAGTGACATATGCCAACCAGAAGAAAACTATCACTTGTCAAGTGAAAAAGGCTTATCATCTTTACTTGGGATGCAAGGTTGGTGACCAAGACAAGCCTTAGGCCCTACATCTATGCTGTGCTCCATGTACAACACAGCTTTCACAGTGTTGAATGGGCAAAAGACCATCAATGCCGTTTGTAGTCCCCATGGTGTGGAGAGACAAGCAACCACATAAAAGACCGTTCCTTCTGCTTGGTTTCTCCTCTTTCCGGCAGAATAACGAAGCAAAAGAAGTCGAGAATAGTTTACCCAAACATTCCATCTGCATTGAGACCAGTTCCCCATGGTGAGGGAATTCCTATTCCAGAACCTCCAGCAGAATATTCTCTTGATTCATCTGATGAGGAAAAGAGTGAGATGATCTGTTCTTCTCCTGTTCCATCAGCAGCAATGATTCAGATTTTCACTGTAGTGCATCATCAACCCCACACAGACTGATACAGGAAGAACTAAATGACCTGGTTTGTGATTTGGACTTATCTAAGAACAAGGCAGAATTGCTAGGATCAAGACTCCAACAATGGACTCTTCTAGAAGAGGTCACCATTATTTTCTATAGAAAGCGCCACTAGTAGTTGGGAGCCTTTCTTCAGAAAGGAAAGTACTCTAGTATTCTGTTCCGATATTGAAGGCCTCATGAATGCCTTAGAAATCACTCATGAACCACAAGAATGGAGACTATTTCTAGACTCTTTGAAACTGAGTCTTAAGGCTGTGCTTTTGCACAATGGAAACCACCTTCCATCTATTCTATTCCTGAACAGCTGTACAAGAGACAAGCTAAGAAATCTAAGAAGTAGTCTCTGACTTCATTTTTTACAGGTATTAACAATAGGCCTATTACTATTGGCATGCATTTCGTGATGTAAAAGTCAGTTTACTGTAGATTACAAAAAAAACTAGAGCCAAAATTAGAATTTGACTGTCATATTTGTGTTGAGCACATACAAATGGATAGGAAATGACTAATTTTATTTCAATAACAGGACTTTTGTAAAAATTTTTTGACCAGTGTTATCATTAACATTCTACCATAGTATCATTTTATCATATTAACTATGATCACCTATAATCCAATGCCCATAAGAATGAGAAAAGGGGAGCAGCAGTTAAGGAGAAAACAATTCTCTGTACAAATACCAAAATAAAACAAGTTGATTCAACAAACATTTTATTGAATGGTAAGGACAAGCCACTAACGAATCTGTATCTTATAATATTAAGTTGCAATAAAACTGCTCAGTTTTACTTATAGAAAAATAGAATGATGTACATAACATCGTGTATTTTTAAAAGGGTCCATTTTAAAAAATTAACCTAATTACTCAATTTAAGTTGATACAACCATTAATTCACTATGAAAAACTTTGTATCAAAAAGTTAAATTTTAAATAGAATATAAAATTATTAGACCCAGCTTCTATATTTTTGTGAGTGTGCCTTAAAATCTAAAAGGCATGGTGCTAGATATCACCAGATACAAAAAAAAAAAAGATACATCTTTTAGATACAAAAAAAAAAAAGGCACAGTCCTACTCAAGGCACTAAGACTAAGTTAGGTGAGAAAGACAAACAAGTGAACTGGTAAGTGATAAATACAATAAATGTAATCTTATTTGTGCTATGGAAGTGTGAGGTATAAAGAAATGTGCTTTTTATGTAAAACCAGATACTACTGGTATCTACCAAGGTTCTGTCCTCAGCTATATGTTATCATTTGTCGGGCAGTTCATGTGTTCTCAAAGATTCAACTTCCACAGAGAGGGCTTCCAAACCTCCCCTTTCAAAATGTGACTAAGATTATGGAAAAAATTCCAAACAAAATTGTGACTTCCATCCTTGTGGCAAGCCACTCTACTTGCTAATTGTCCTCCCTGCTCCCATTCCAACATACACATTTCCTAACTAAATAGTAACGGCTACTTATGTTTTCCCAGGCAAAAAATCTTGACATTATCTTTGACATTATCCCTTTACTTTCACTAAAACTGCTCACTCTTTCAAAGAGTCTCTGATTTATCTTCTCTCTCTTTTTTAGAAGATTTATCTTCTCTTTTTCATGACTACAATCTGTTCTATTATTAACTCCCAACTAGATGTATGATCTCCTGTTTTCTAGATTCCTTTCTACTCTGTCCTAGAGTACTTTAGCTTACTTGTTTCTCAATGTCTTTGTTATTGTACTATCTATGAAGCTTCTAAATAATACAGATGCCTGTATTCCACAAAGTTCCATAAATGACACTACTGTGAAACAGTGGCTAAGATCAACACATTTGTTTTTAATTCCCCTGCCCCCACAAAATCAATACTAGGACCTATACTAGTACCTTTCATTTTCACTTTATCTTTCAAAATGCAAAAACTCTGAAAAAAAAAATACTAAGCAAGTCACACAGATGATTAGGAATAACAAAATCAAATAGCTAACATTCTGTGCACTCCCTATGGAACTTTTTATCAGTGTTCCTTTTATCTTTTAGCATTAGTCACCATTAAACTCTACACCCACGCCCCCCCCCCCCCCAAGTGGCAGTTCAAATTCCTAGGGCAAAGTTAATAGTTTGTGGAAAGTCTTCAACTTATTTGCTGACTAAGCAAAGATTCTATCATAAAAAGTAGCACTTTCTGGTTCTGTATATAATAGACATGATTAGGAAGAGCATATAAAGAGAACAGCAAATCTCATTTGAAAGAAAAACAGAAGTAAAGAGTACCTGTTCAAAGTTTCTTGGGGTCATGGAGTTGTTCAGTATTTTCTAGTTATGCTGAAAGCCAGTGAAGAAGAAATTTTTTTCTTTATTTTCAACTTCGAAAATAAACCCTGCTATCCCAATTTTGAAAGCAATGTTAAAATTTTGTTTCTGGAAAACCACTAACATTACAATCATTATTTCATCTTTAGGCCTTTTGGTTTTAGGTTTTTCCCTTCCTCCAGTTTTGTTTTAGGTGTTTGCTAAAGAATATTCAGTCACAAATGTATTTTCAGCTTATCCTAAAATGCTAGTCTAGCTTACCATTTGTCTTCAACAATGAAGAATTTGAATAATCAATAAGAATTAAGCATACAAATGAGGCTATTTAGTTGTTGACTTTTAAAATGCTGATGCTGCTCAGTTACTCTTTTTAACATTGTTTTCTGGTTTTAAGTCTACAGAACCAACCTATTCTTTATTCTCCTTTTCTGCTTCAGTGTCAGCAATGCCTTGTTTTATTTAACTGCTTCTAAAATATTATCATTTTCAACATGCTATCATATTAACAATGATCAACTATAAGCTCATGACTTTGAGAATACCATCAGGTTAATATGTATTCTTATTTTTCTCTGACTGATTTATAAACTGTATGGGTTAATCTGATAAGCTGTTTTAATCTGTTTGGGTATAGAGATAAGTATATCTAGAGTCTGAATAAATTTATGAAATTTGCTAAAGACAGTTACAAGATAGGTTAAAAAAAATCAAAACTAAATGGGATGAATATCATACTTTTACTCCTAGCAGCTGCAGTCTTTACATTTTCATGGCATTTTTACATAAATACTTTAAGTTTGAGGGAAAAAAAAGATGCCAGGCATAATAACAATCGAACATTATGTGAGTAGGATTACGGGAAAATCATACAAGGACAACTAACTGAATATACATAGTGCTCTACCCCAGTTCTTAATTAAATATGCACTTATATATATCAGGTAGATCTGATTTAAACAATGAAATCCCTACTGAAAGCAAAACTGGCTTTTTTTTAAATTACTTTTTTTAATAACTCTTAAAAATATTTAAAAATTTTTAATTTATATAGAGGCCTTATTTTCAGAATTCTGTATAGCAAATACAGAAAACATCTATCTCTAGCTACAAGCATATTTCAACTTATATGAACTCAAACTGAAAGACTGTCTCTTACCTATAAATGGCTGACACCAGAAACACCCCTTATCACCACTGCTAGACATTTTCCCATCGTTTCCTCTTGGTAACTATTTCAGATATTAGCACTGTCTGGAACATTGACCTTTATCTACAATTCTCACTTTACCCTTACACAAACTGGCTAAGGATCTCTAAGTGATGACATAGGACAGGTAGTAAAATGGATTGGGGTGGGGAGAGAAAATGTTGGAAGAGCATATTAAACCTACCTGTTAGTTTTTACCATCCTATCTGCTACCCAATCCCACAACCCCACTCCAAACCTAGTCATCACCATAAAAAAAGCACCAGTTGCACAAATGGACAATGGGTGAAGAATGAAGAGAGATCTCCTACCATAGCCAAAAAAATCCTATTTTCATTCTTATTTCTGCTTCATTTTCAATTCCACTACCAGGATAAGGGAAGGGAAAACCGTATTATGTAGCTGAACACTCATTACCTAGTTCTTACTCCAACCCTTACTATTGCGTGACTATTTTGCCTCTTTCTTCATTCTACCCCAAATTATTTCCTTCCCTACAACTGCTTCCAAAACCCCACACACCTCACATATCCTCAACTCCATTAATACCTATCCATAGATTACCACATTCCCATCAATTTATATCCTTTCACCTAATAAAATTCTAGGATTACTTTTTGCTTCCTATTTCCACTCCGATTCCACCAACATGTGGGGGCCTAGAATTGGGGAAAAAAACACTTATTCCCATAAAATATGTATAGTTCTAACATGAACTATATTATTTTTGGGATTTAGCGCACTTGTGAAAAAGGAAGGCACTAGTTTAGATCACTACTCCCAAGAGCCAGCTGAGAAATTTCCAGGCCCCAATGATAGGTATTCTGAAACTGTACACCTCAGGTGGGATGCAGGAATTCTCTAAAAGTCATCCCTGTTTAGCCTAGTGATCATCCATGTTTGGGACTAACTGATAAAAACGTTTTAAGTTCTTTCTCGTCTAACATTCCAAGAGTCTAAACTGGAATTTTTACTGTATTTTCTGATGGAAAAATTATTATTATAAGTTTCCATAGTTATCGGTTTACAGTTCAGGTCTGTTACTGATTAAACAGGCCTTTGTAGGCTGACCTAGCACCTAAGCACCATTTATAATATTATTTTATGACCAGAGCAAACTTGGAAATAAACTTGTAAAAATATGCTTGCAGACTGGGGGCCATTAGTTAGAACAATACTGTGACCTCATAGAAAAATACTAAAAATGGTTTCTTTGGGATTACTGTGTATTCAGACTTTTTCAGATTTTTTTAAACAGATTTTTGTCAAATCAAGAATTGAATTACATGTCAAAAATAAAGGTAGAAAGGACATATTCATTATATTCCTTTACTTTTTTAGTTCATCGATGGTACTATGTATGTCACTGGAATACAGCTAGAGCAGCTTAGATCATTGGTGGAACTAGACATTAAAATGCCTAAAGAACAGTCTCACTCAAGTATGTACAGTCTGCAAGGATGTTACCTGCCCAGAAGCATACTAGATTTTTTACTTAGAAACTGTAAGTATCTATTCTAGCTCTGGTAACTTCCAACTACCAATTCCTATTATAAACAAGTGTCCCCTGGTTAATATTCAGGCTTAAAAGACATGTTTCAACATATGAGAACTAAACAAGAATAAACAGCACTTGGAGATATGATGACACATTAGCAGTGTGTTAAAGTAGAATCCATTGAAACAATGAATAAGCTAAACCTTTTTTTCTTTAAATTGCTTAAAACTTGTACAAAATAGCATGATAAATTAAAGTTGTACATTTATTTCCTCATTTCTCCAAGTAACATAGAAATTTACAGTGACTACCATTATGTAAGTGCAATCTCTGAACATCAGGAATGATGCAATGGTTGCTATGGTAACATTCATTTTATTGAATAAATTGGGTTGAGGTTTAAAGTATTCTTTAAAAAAACACATTACAACACCTTCCCTATACTTGATAATTCTCTATCTATTGCTACCTATTAAACAGTAACTATAAGCCACGTTTGAGGATTATTTAAGCAATTATTTAAAAAGCCAGGTAGAGTTGCCAACGAAGGAAAACTTTGAAGTTTGAGAAAACATCAACTACATTCATAGGAACAAAAGACACTTGGTTTTAATCTTCTGGAGTAATTGAAAAGTGTGTATAAATCAAAAGTAACATGATGTTACATATCTGTTCCTCTGTCACAATTTTGCTTCTAGTTCTAAATTATTAACTAAGAATAAGACTAACGCTAAAGAACTGCTGACTTTTCAGTTTTCAATTGAGTTAAAGCAAGAACAAGTAGAAAGTTACCCCTTATTTTGATACTAACACGAAATTTATCCGGGGCATATGAAATAACTGGGAATTTTCCCCGTCAAAATTTTACAAAACAGCTTTGTAAAAAAAAAAAAAAAAAAAAGCTTATATTTTAAAACACCAAAAAACCCCCACAACTACAGGCCCTAACTATAAACACTCCTCAGCCACTAGCAAAAGCTACGAAGACGTCTTCGTTTGCTTAAGATCTTCCACAGGAAGGAGGGTTCCCAGCACTGGCCAGCTTCACCGGCATCTATGCACTAAGGAGGTTTGCTAGTTGCACTATTCAAATCTAAGCAGTATTTTAAGAACCTGCCCCAGAACTCTTCCTCCCCTGCCTAAAGAAAGATTTTAAATAAAGCATTTTAAGAATGGGAGGCGGCGGACATGAATGGAACCCTTTTTCTAGTTAACAAGGTGAAGTCTAGTCAGCTAAAAGGCCTGCTGACTTTGCAGCCCTGGAAACCAATGCGAGGAAGCTGGGGCACCGCCTGGCTAAACCCGTAGGAATGAGGTTCTAGGAAGGGGGTCTGGCCCCGCAGCAAACCAAACAGGCTGGTCAATCGCGAGGGAGCAAGGAACTAGTAGGGTTTCTTTCAGCCTTTCACAAATGGATTTTACCTGCCTCCGTGTTTTACCTTCACGCCTCTCGCAAAGCGCGACCTCCACCTCCGCCGTGAGGGTGTACGTATTTCTGTGCGTGGCGACAACAATCTCAGCACCCCGGCTGGGAAGAGGGAATTGGAGGGGCTGAGGACTCAGTTCCTCCGTAGGCCTGGAACTCTCGTGAAGGGCCCTCGAAGAAAAGGGGGCGGGAGGAGCGAGCCTGACGCCGAGGAGGACTAGACCGAGAAGGGGGCGGACGGGCCTGGGCGAGAGGCATTGGCAGGGGCTGACGTGCAGCTCCTTCAGGTTGTAATGGTGGCCCCTTGGGGGGGAGGGGAGAGGTGACAAGGGGCTGGGGTGATGAGGCTTATGAGGCTTCCCCTCCCCCCTCGCTCAGTTCGCTGTTTACCTTCACGGTACTTCTTGCGGAGCCGCCGGTGAACGCTCTTCACTACCCCGGAGAGCTTCTCCTGCTCCAGCTTCCGCTCCTGTTCGCGGGGCGGCGGACTGCTCCGGGGCCCGGCCCCTTGCCCGCGAGCAGCGCTTCGGTCGCCGGCCCCCAGCTCCATGTCGCTGCTGCTGCTGCCGCCGCCGCCGCCGCCGCCGCCGCCACCGCCGCCGCCGCCCCTCGGGTCCCCGCAGACGCCCGCCTGACGGAGGAGGTGGGGAAGGAGGAGGCAGCAGCGGAGGCAGCAGCAGGAGGAGGCAGAGGACCCACGGCGACGGTCTGGGAGGCGGTCCCTTACCCAAATGCACAAACTGATTGGCGGACTGTGGAGGGCTGGGCGGAAACGGAAAAGGCGAAGGGCCAATGGAAGGAGAGCGCCGGCGGCTCACCCAGTTGTTTGGGAAGGCGGGGCTTGCAGACCAAAGGGGAGCAGAAGCGGTGGGAGCTCAGGCCCCGAAAGCTTCTCTCGTCTCCCCGCCCCCCGACTTGGATTCTGTGCGCAGGCGCTTTGATGCGAGCCCGAGAGACGCGCTGCTAGCCCAGCGCTTGCGCGTCTGGGTTCACTGAGTTTTGGGGCATCATTCTGCAGCCCAGCTTTACTCTGACCGTCCAACCACTCCAGACTCCGATTTATGGTGTGGTGTGATGCGGCCAGGGACACTACCTGAGCCCCGACTGCGACTTGTCACTTATAGGATCCCTTTAGCTGCATAGCCCTGAGAAGCGTTTTTGGGATGACTTGGCAGCACAGGAATTTTACACTTCGAGGGACCAAAAATGTTTTCTTTGGCGCTAGGAGAGGTATGGCAACCAAGAGCTAATTTGATTCACGGGTCAGCAATTGTTAATGCCTCTGGTGCCAGTGTGGGCAAATGACACAGAAACGGGGCAAGTAGTGTCCAAGAAAAGCAGTAGTACATGAGGGAAGAGTGAGAAGGAGAAACAGAATCTACAACAGATGCACTAAGGAACTTTTTTGGTGACCTGGTTGTCACCTTTCTGGACCACTTGTTTTCCAGAGGCAAATACTCATTAGTTCCTGAAGTGGTACCGAGGCTCCTGGTTTCATAGATTGACTAGGATGAGAATTCTTCATTGCATTAAGTTGTCGGCATCGCGCCTCACCTCCCAGGCCCCATCCTTGACAGGGCAGTTATTAGTTATGTGACATGGTCTGAAAATTATTGCAATGAGGACTTTTTAGTGAATGATTTCATACAAATTTTAAGAGCTTGCTCTTGTAACTTTTTTTTTATTTGCCATCTTCTGAATAATGAAGGCCCTGAGGAACAAAGCAATTCACTTCCCAGGAGGAGCTGGAGGGGGGAAGTAAAGGAGCAGATTGATAGAATTTAAAGTTGGAGGATGTGTCCCTATTGGCACTGAGAGAGGCAGATCAAACACAGAAACTTCAGACGAACAAATTATAATTATGAAAAGAAATTACACTGGAGTGCCTAATAAATTGAGGCTGTGGTGGTCTTATTTGGAGCAATTTTATTTGGAATGAGAGGGGCTTGAATGACACATCTCTTGACTCCCTATATTTTAATATATGTAAGAGACAAAAAGCGATGTAAATGTTTGAGTTATGGACATAGAAAAGATAGCTTTAAATTTTGTTATGAACTGTAGTTAAAAAAACCTTTCCCCCTTATTACTACTGATAAATGAATTTTTAAGTCCTTTTTAAGAGTAAAGAAATATACTGAAGGGAATTTGGAAAATACAGAAAGAAATAAAAAAGTAAAAATCACTTGGAAATACCATGAGAGATAACGACTGTTAACATTTCTTATGCATTTTTTTTTCAAATTTATTTCATATTCCTGTTTACTGATGTCTTTCTAATAATCTATTATTTCATTAACCAATATCTAGCTGTTGTGTATTTTTGTTTCCAGTTTCTTTATTACAAATTCTGTGACAAACATGCTTATACACGCGCTCATCCATTTCTTTAATTACATGTGTGAATAGGCCAGAATTGTAAAAGTCAGTATTCTAAACCAAAAAGTTAAACATACTAAGGTTTTTGATGTATTTTCTCAAATTGTCTTTTCCAAAAGGTGGTGGCAATTTATGTTCCTACAGAGGTACATGTGAATGTCTATTTTATTACACCCTTACTAAATATAAATATAACAATTTTCAAAGTCGATGAGATTTTTAAAGGTCTTTATTTTTAAGAAACATGGACATTTCTACTGTTTCTTGTTTGGCTTAATTCTGCTTGGCATAATATTTACCATTACATATTAATATAATAGCAACTGAAAAGAACTTATTTAACACTATCCAGTTGTCATTTTTTCCAGTGCACTGATTCACTCCATATTTTAAATTTATGTTGGATTTCATACTTTCTTAACAAGTAATTCAAGACTTAGAAATTGGACAACTGGTTTTTATTCTAAATTTGCATGAATTCAAATAGGGCAAGGGTCAAAATGTCCTGAGAAACACTGATAAGAGTTTGCTTAAGAGGACTATGGCCCCTGGCCTATAGACCACAATATAAAAGGGAGTTTATAACATTCAGCCAGTGTGATTAATTACACTGGTTAACAGTGAGATTATTACTGACTTAAAAAGGTCCTAATCTGTAGTATCTTGGTGTGCTGAACATGACTATAACCCTGAAAATTATTTATTAGCTCTCTTTTCGAGGATATTTCACTTAATTCATTTTATGTTTCACCGTGTCAATTTATCTAGTAGGACTGCAACAAAATCCTAAATCAGCCTAGAAATGATGTAATATTGCATCGCATTGCATAATACTATCATGCACACATCATCCAGAGTTGATTGCATCATTTTCTGATGCAATGCAATACTACTGCCAGGAGGCCGCTAAAGTAAGTTGACATCAGCAGGGCACTATATAAAGCCCTGTCGGAAAGGTTGAGCATTGAAAATATTTCAGACTTTGTGTGAGACGATTTAAGCTCCTGTTCCATGGAACTGTTATTATTTTATCCATTTCAGCACAATAAGAACAGTGATGCCTCGAATGTGCGTTAATAGCATGGACAATTTCTGCTCTATTTGTGGGGAAGTAACATTTGCCAACCAGAAGAAAAGTGTCACTTCTCAAGTGAAGAAGGCTTATCATCTTTACTTGGGATGCAAGGTTGGTGACCAAGAAAAGCCTTGGGCCCCACATCTGTGCTGTGCTCCATGTACAACACAGCTTTCGCAGTGGTGAAATGGCAAAAGACTATCCATGCTGTTTGCAGTCCCCATGGTGTGGAGAGAGCCAAGCAACCACATAAAAGACTGTTTCTTCTGCTTAGTTTCTCCTCTTTTCGGCGGAATAACAAAGCAAAAGAAGTTGAGAATAGTCTACCCAAACATTCCGTTTGCATTGAGACCTGTTCTACATGGGGAGGGACTTCTTATTCCAGAACCTCCAGCAGAACATTCTCTTGATTCATCTGATGAGGACAAGGGTGCGCTGACTTGTTCTTCTCCTGTTCCATCAACACGCAGTGATCCAGATTTTCACTGTAGTGCATCATCAACCCCACACAGACTGACACAGGAAGAACTAAATGACTTGGTTTATGATTTGGACTTAACCAAGAACAAGGCAGGATTGCTAGAATCAAGACTCCAACAATGGAATCTTCTAGAAGAAGATGTCACCATTACTTTCTATCGAAAGCGTCACCAGCAGTTGGAGCCTTTCTTCAGAAATGAAAGTTCTGGGCCTCCCCGGTGGCGCAGCGGTTAATTGCTGCGCTGTGGAGCTGTTGGCAGCGGTGGCGCGAGTTCGACACCCGGCCAGGGAGAATCCCACATGGTGCGGCAGACCTCTCCTGCCTTGCCCGCTGCTCCCCTCAGCAGTGTATTTCTGATCTGCCTGTTCTGCTACCTGCTCTGTCTCTGGTGAACCCTCTTGCCGCCCCACGCCTCTGGCCTGCACCCCAGCTTGTATGAATAAAAAAAAAAAAAAGAAAAAGAAATGAAAGTTCTTTGATACTCTGTTCTGATCTTGAGGACCTCATGAATGCCTTAGAAATCACTCAAGACCCACAAGAATGAAGACTATTTCTGGACTTTTTGAAACTGAGTCTTTAGGCTGTGCTTTTGCACAGTGGAAACCGCCTTCCATCTATTCTATTCCTGAACAGCTGTACAAGAGACAAGCGAAGAAATCTAAGAAGTTGTCTCTGACTTCATTTTTTACAGGTATTAACCATAGGCTTATTACTCTTGGCATGCATTTTGTAATGTAAACATCAATTTATTGCAGATTATAAAAAAAAACTAGAGCCAACATTAGAATTTGACTGTCATATTCATGTTGAGCACACACAAATTGATAGGAAATGAGTAATTTTATTTCAGTAACATGACTTTTGTAAAAATTTGTTGACCAATGTTAGGGGAAAAAACTTTCTGTTAAGGTAGCGGAAGAATGGTAATGGAATTTTCCATTTAAGAACAATAATTGTTCTGATTGCTGGTAGAGGGATTCACTGAAGGAAGTAAGTTTGGTGCTATAGTCAAAGAATATATAGTTGTGCCTAGGAAAATATCAGCACCTTCACCCCATGTTATAACAAGATTTTATTGACTGTAAATATGACTGTTTGATAATTCTCTATTTTTTTTCAATGACTGTTGGGAAAAAGGACATTGAAATAAAACTGTTCACTAATTTCACTGGTTTGAGCACAACAGTCAGGGAGGAAGAGGCATTTCTAACTACTGCTCTAATGCCTGATAACTTTCTTATCCTCATTCTTTGCTGTCCCTAGACAACTTTTGAACCCTTGCCCAAGAACATTTGATATGTCAATAGTAAGCTTCCTATGTAAAAAAGCAAACAAACAAAAAATACAAAAACCAAAAAAACACTTAACATAAGAAAAATGTCTTTGGTGAGAAAAAAAAGCCATGTCTTCTTTGTTTGCAGTTATAGTGCTTAAAAGGAAAACAAATTCCCACAGACAATGTGAAGAGTCAACATGTACTAATTAAGTGCATTCTATACTCAGTAAGAGTTCCAGAAATATTAATTGGTGATAAAAAGTAAGCTTTTAAAATCTTATCAAACTGATTTGTGCCAGTGAATTAAGGAACAGAAAGTTTCTGGGCACACTTCATCATTACCTTTATCTAGTATTTTTGTAAGAGACAGATTATGTTGTAGCGGTACAGGTTCTCTGAATTATCTAAAGCATTAATTATTAATTTTCATTCTTCACTGAATTGTTCTTATTTGTTCCTCTTTGACCCTCTTTGTCATCAAAATGTTTAAAACAATTAGGCTTTAATGTTGTATAATAGAAGTATTGATATTAAATTTGTGTTTCTAAAACATACAATGATGTACATCAATATTTCAAAAAGACTGAGTGAACCTCCTTATTGAAAGCAGAGATATATTCCAAACAGGCCAAAACTTTAGCTCATGGCTATTTAGAAACAGAATTTTTAGAAATTCAGTTAAAATGAGGACTAGAAAAGTAAAATATGTATTATTTTGAAAATATTCATAGTTCATTATTATAATTCCTACCTATGAATATAAAAATGTCTATACAATTTAAGTACATTTTTTAGAACTCAAAATTTTTAATGTAATTGCATCATTTATTGGACACACTACAGAAAAACTATTGAAAATTTTTTCATATTTTATCTCAAATCATAGAAAATTTCTTGAAATATATATTCAATATTTTGATATAAACATAGTAGAGAACTAGGAAGAAAAGGAATATCTTCAGTTATATGTTTTCATTCATTATGGCAGATTTTGACTTTAAATTTCTGTTTTGAAAATAGAATTATTTTAAAAAAATTTGTTTATGGCTATTATTCCAATGTCTGCCCTGCAAATCTTAATATATATGCCAAAATAAAAATCTTTAAAATAGTCAAGATTAGCTGCCTTTCCAGAGTTAATGTACAGAATGGCATTAAGATTTGCATTAGCTACAGCAAGCTACAATCATTAATTACTGCCTAACTCCAAAAACATCTATAAAATTTATAGTATTTTTGTAATATACTACTTAATGGAATACATTTACTTGTCATAACAGGGCTTTTGTAGGAAGGGAATGACATAGAAAATACTAAGGATTTTTTCAGGTGATAGATGATGTTCTTACAATGAAGCAAAAGCTAGAATGAAACATTGTCTATATCCTGATTCCAACTTTACATTAACAACCAGATCAATGTACTTGATTTCCCTGAGCCTATTTTTTTTTCTCTTTCAGACGTAAAATAAAGAGGTTAGATTTGATTAATGTTTTTTCTCTTGTTTTCAACTATGATTCATGGTGAAAATGCATGTTTTACTTTGGGGGTTAGAACACATACGTATGTAAGTATAGGCACACATATAATTAAGACAAAAGTTTCACTAAACAATACTTACTTTCACTACGTGCAATGCCTTGTAGGGTTTTCAATTCTATTTTATCCTTTAAAACTGTGGTGCACGCAACATTGATTTTATGGGTCTCTATTGAGTCATGGCCTAAAATTTAGAAAACATTGGTAATTTAAAAGATCTCTTTCAGTCTCCAAACCACTGTAATTCTGTGACCACATGGATTTTGAGAATGCATTGTGAGATGTACCTGGCCATGTTGAGGTCACTCAGTTCCTTTGAATATCATTTTTATGTTTAGGAGATTCCCCCATTATAAGTGCAAGCTCAGATAAATGACCTAGACTGCTATTCATAATCTCTCAAGTGAACTATTTAGAAAAGAACAAAACAATGAAGCAGAAGTTACAGAGAATCTTTCGGTCTGTTGTTGGATACTGTTGAAGTTATGGATCTTTTACCTCACGGTGACAGAGGGTTTTCTCTTCCACTGTCTAACATTTGCCCTGAAAGCCAGTCAGTGGGGTCTGACTTAGATATTTTGTGGGCTACCTAATCTCAAAGATTGCCTCCTGGTTCTGGAGATTGGGGGGGTCACCTAACATCCTTTAATAGAAGTCTTTTCTAGGTGAATAGAGGGAATTTTTTTTTTTCCTTTTGTGCACAGAGGACTTTATTTAGGAAACATCCCAGAAGAGAATTTTGTGATCTGGAATAAGTTTCCACTAGCTTCCACTGTGACTTTTGGTGATATGTTATCTGATGGGTTCCTCAATTTCCTCAGATACCCAATGATAATGACTTCCCATTTCTAGTTCATAAAGTGTTTGTATGAATAAAAGGAAATCACGGACCGAAAGTACTTTGAAAAGTTAATGAACTACAAGAGCAAATAAATGTGATAGGTATTATTTCTAAGGGATTTGAAAAAGTGAAATTTTCCTGGATGGTGTCACTTTTATGTGGAATATAGAGAAACAAAACAAAGGGTCAGATAAAACCAAACCAATAACAAACCTTAGAAAAGTGACTATAGAGCTGAAGTTACTAGAGAGAAAGAAAAGAAAACAGAGTAGAGAGGGCACAATGAAGGAGGACTATATGTGCCTCGATGGTGGGTGGAGTGTGGTAATATACATCTGAAGAGCGGTGTGATCTTACGGTTCTGAACCATATACAGTGCTGTAAACCAATGTTGCCTCAGTTAAAAAAAACATGTATGTATCCGTCGGTTAGAAGACTCAAACTTGTTAAGCTGTCAATTTTCCCCAACCTGACCTGAGATTGAAGGTAATTCCAGTTCAGATCTAAGCAAGATTTTTTGTAGACATGGACAAGTTGATTCTAAAGTTCATATGGAAATATAAAGAAACCAGAAAATGTAAAACAGTTTTGAAAATGAAGAGCAAAGTTGGAGATTTTAAGATTTAGAATATAGCCACAATAATGAAGACATGTAATGTTGGCATAAAAATAAACAGGCCAGTGGAACTGGAAAGAGTATTCAGAAATAGACTGCCACATGTACAGACTAGTTTTCCCACAAAGTTGCAAAGACAATTTAATGAAAAAGAATAATCTTTTCAAATAAATGATGCTGAAACATCATTGGACATCCATATGTTAAACAAGAAACTTCAATCCATGTCTTGTGCAGGTATAAAATTAAAATGCAGCACAGATCTACATATAAAACCTTTAGAAGAAAATCTTTACAACCTTGGGTTGGGCAAATATTTTTTAGGTAGGATGCAAAGTACAACCCAGAAAAAAAAAAGTTGGTTACTTGAACTTCAACAAAGTAAAAAACTCCTGCTGTTAAGAGAGCCAAAAAAGAAACCAGAAAGAGAAAATAACACACAAAACATAACAAAAGCAAAAACTAGCAGACAACCACTAATAAGAGACATTCTACAGGGGAGGGGGAGGAAGAGAGTCCAAAATAGAGGAGAAAGAGCACAAGGGGACTATGATGATGGTTCACAGGTGAATTGGTAGTGGGAAACCTATGGGGTGATACACAATAATGTAAAGGATATAAATTAAATTTAAAAAATTAATAATAAAAAAGAATGTACTTCTCTTACCAAAATGGAAAAAAATACTAAAGATGCAAAATGTGCACAAAGAAGTATGCTATTATTACATACCTATGATAATGGCTAAAATAAAAAGCACAAAAACTGGAAGCAACTCAAACATCATCAACAGATGAATGGAAGATCAGACTGTCATTTGCCATACAAGGGAATATTAGCCAGCAGCAAAAAGAAAGAAACTATTGATTCATAAGAGAGCACGAATAAATCCCAACATAATTAAGTAAAATAAGTCAGAAAACAATACATATTACATGATTTCTTTTATATAAAATTCTAGAAAATGCAAATCTAGAGTGACAGTAGATCAGTGGTTATTGTAGGAGGAATGACTAAAGAAGCATGATGAAATGAGAATTATGGATGTTTATTGTCTTGATTTTGGTGATGGTTTTATTAGTCCGTACATAAGTGAAAATTTACCAAACTATACAAAATGTATCAAATTATATAAATATTTATTATATATTAATTATATCTCAGTAAATCTGTTAGGATAATATATTAGTAGTATCTAGTATATGATAGACATTCTGCTAGGTATTCTGTCTTCAGGACAAAAAAAATAGCCAAATTATCTGTATTTTCATTATGTTTGCAGTTATTAGTAAGAAAGTGCATATCAGTGAGTTTATCTCCTATTTATAAAATGAAGTAAGTGAAAATTTGGTACAAATTGTTTGTCTTTTTTGCTACCTAGATCAAAAAAAATGATCAATTTAGTGTGCAAATAGCAAGGATTTAGCATATCTGTTAACTGAGAAGATAGATAAAAGCAAGAATGATATCAAATAATTCTCAAATGTTAGTCTTTTACCAATGGCCATGACTTTAAAATAGAAAATGACAGGTGTAGTTTTAAATTCTAAATTTGTCTAATTCCAAATAGTTAATTGTGGTGGGGATTGAAAATATTACTTATAGATTTTTGTATTGAATTAAAATATGTGCTACTTAGTTTTAGAAGAACATGTTTTTCAAAGGAAATTTTCCATTGAAGTATCAGACCAGTTAAAAAGATGTGTGGCTGAGAGTTTGAAAAGAAGTATAATAAGTTTTTTGTTTCACTTTCAAGTTCACCTCACATGTTTTTTAAAAAGCCTCAGATGGAAAAAATTTTTGGTTTGTTGGTCATTTAAAAATATCTGCCAAGTTGATTTTAGCCTATAATAATAAATTGGAATATGAGGTTTATAAACAACCATAGCTCCTAATTTTTTCTCAATTGAGAAAAACACTACAACAAATAACATGTTTGCTTAGAAAAATTAAGCAAAAAAAATTGCGAGCTCAATATCTTGAAGAAATACAGCTTAAGTTGGGTGTTTGGTGCTTTTTTTACATTTCCTTTTCTTTTTTCTTCATTACAGACTCCCCCAGCTCCTTTCAGCATTTGCATCTTAAAGATATTCCTATCTTCTTTGGTGAAAAGATAGCATTAGGAGGGACACTTTGAACTTAAAAACAAAAAAAGGTAACCATCCATCATGTGACTTGGAATTTAAAAATAAAGTCATGGTAAATGGAGGTGAAGACTTAAAGACTTAAAAGTAAAGCAAGAGTTCCCACAGAAAATTTTTGCTTATGTCTCTATTTTAACCCACCCCAAGAAAAAAAGGCTGTGTTTAATCCCCAAATTTAGTGATGTGAAATAGTACCCCGCATTTAGATGTTCAAAATTCTGAAATTTGGGCAGAGCTCTGCAGGGGTATCAGCTGGGTAGCTTGACCACTTCTGGAGAACCCACTTCCATGATGGCCTCCCTCACTTTGCAGTCGTTTGAAGTTGGAGCTGGAAGCTCAGGGTCAATGTACTCAGTTCCCTGCATAACCTCTTCATATGGATTAATTTGGCTTCTTACAGCATGGTAGGCTCAGGGTAGTTAGACTTATTCCATGGTGGCTAACCTTCCCCAGCACACAAAAGATACTTCCACGCCATTAGGTCAGATTGGTCTAGGAGATCTTAAGCAATTCTACATCTCCTCTGCATCTTTTCAGTTGTCTTCTCTACTTACAATGTCTTTCCCAGGCCTTGTTACTAATCTACCTCTTATACTTAACCATCCAGCACTAGAGGACTTTATGGAAACTTTTCTAATTATTCCGTCTTAGTATGATAGTGCTTGGTTTTGCAGTCTCTTGACCTTTAATATTTATACTCTTCATGACTCACTGAAAATATCTTACATTATTTAGTTCCCTATGAATAGCATAGCCTGTCTCCTCAACACATGCTATGGTCCTTGAAGATACAAAGTCAGGCTCATATCTCTGTGTCATGGTGCCCACCATGTAATGTAGGGTGCTAAATAAAAGTTAGCAAGAATGGTGGTATGCTGGGGACTTTTAGTTCTTTTTAGGAGACAAAATTTCACTTGAAGTTATAGATACCTTGAACTTATAAAGGTACTTTTGAAAAAATAGATTTGAGAAGATGTTTACCTGTACTACTAAAGAATTTAAATTACTCATTAGGTATAATGAGTTTGGATCATTTATTTTATCACATCTTTTTAAAATTCTTTCTTTTTTTCACTTCATATCTCTTAGTGTTTCTCACTCATCTTAAGAAGCAAAGACTTTTAGAATGCTCAGCATCAGTAAGGTAAGCCTAGAAAATGCAAAGATAAAACTAGTTAGCATGGAGATAATGAGTAGAAATGTTTATTAACCTAATTGTCTTTAGCGGGAGAGAGAACTAGAAAAGCTTTAATAGCATTCGTTTCTGAACCACATTAGTGCTATCAACACAGATAGAATTGTAATCAACACATTAACTGATTTTGCCCTCTCCTACTCTTTGTGTTTGCCACTATTATGACTTGGAGGATAATAAGTATACATATATAATAAATGTAAATAATATAATAGTGAGGGAGCAAAACTGATGCAAGTAAGAACTTGACAAGAAATGAGTTGGATTTGTAAAACAGTGAATTCAACCCCCAAAATGTCTTGGCATACATATGTGTCAGCATCTTCAAAAGTAGTTTCTTTTCAGGACACTGCAGTGATTTCAGTTTGAAAAAGCTTCTGAACTTTTTACTCAAGGTAATGAGCCAGTTAATAGGAGAGTGGGTTTTGTGTAGGAAGCAATTACCCCGATTGATAGGAAACTTGAGAAAATGAGCACAAGCTTTAATGAGATCGGCAAAAAGGTCATGTGTCTGCGAGCTGAGATGGAGTAAAAAGGAATGATGGTGAGAAAAATCGTTAGAGACAATACCTTGAAAATAAAAATGTATTATCATTGGATCTTTCTCTCTAAAGGGTCACAGAACTTATTGAAAAATGAGATCTCTAGATATTTGGGAGTGAGGAAACCATGGTTCAAATTGGAGCTTTATTAATGATTTAGGTTTTGTTCAACTCTATATAGTGATAAAATGTTTTAATAGAATAAATCATTATATACTGATACATACTTTTGTTTATACACATTTTTGGAAAGAGAAGGACATGGGTACACTTTCCATTTCCTCTTCTCTCATTCACTTCTCAACCCACTACAATCTGGCTTCCACCCCCACCACTCCACTGAAATCACTCTGAGAAAGGTCAGACATAATGTGATTGTCGAATACACTAGCCTTTTTCAGCTCTCAGCCTCCGAGCAAAATTTGGTATTTTTGATCACTTCTGTCCTTGTGAAGTTTTTTCTTGGCTTCTAAGACACAGTTATCTCTTATTCTCCCAATATGTCTGTGACTGCTCTTTTATTTTCCTCCTAGTTTTGGCTCTTTTGCTAGTTTTCCAAGGGAGCTACCTTCTTTCTCACTACATGATTGTCCTGAAGTAATTTCATGAAAACCTAGAATTCCAACTATTTAATACCTCTGTGTCTTTCAAATGTATTTTCTCAACTCTTTCTTGAGTTTTGGATCTGTCATTCAATTTATGGCTCAATACTTCCCCTTCAAACCTAATTTTTTATTTCTTTCCTTGTTTTCTATGTCTCAACTATCCACAACCTATTGCACAAGCTAGAAGTCTTTGAGTGATATTTTCTTTTTTACCTTTCCTCACTGCCTGTATCAAACTCTTGTCCATTCAATCTCTGAAATATGTCTGGTATCCAAGCATGGCTTTCCATTGTTATTAGTGCTGTCCCAATCCAGGTTTTTAATACTTTTGCTTGGCATATTTTTCAGTATTTCCTGACTGGACGATCTCTCTGACTCTGGTTATTCTCTGTTCCTATCTATTTTTTTTTTATTGCTGCTATAGTTATCTTTTTAAATGATGGACGTGATTATGTTCCTACCATGTCTTAAAAAATTCTATGTTTTTATGGTTTGCGGGCTATGTGTCTAATTTCTACAAATATTAACTCCTATGTGCTTGGCTGCTTATCTTTAGCTATGGGCCTTCAGAAGACGTATTTATTCACTGCCTTCCAATCACTAGTCATTATTGGTTGAAACAGGAATAGTCATACCTGAAGTGAGCCAATAGTCACTCCCTCCTGTGAAAAAAAGGCTTATGGGCTTTAATTAGTGAGATGTAAGCCTTGGTATATACTACTTTGGAATATGCCTAGGTGATTCTAATGTACAGCAATCACTGAGAATGATTGCTATAGGATGCCACACTTCTTTTTGCCTTAAAAACAATCATACACTCTAGTGACAACTAAACATGTAGTATTAAATGCCATGTTATGATTATCTGGACACAGAATCCATTCCAAAGGAATAGATCAGTTTTAATTATTTACCATTTAGAATACAAATTTGAATGCTGAAGGCAAAAAGGATCTTCACAAGGAACAGAAAATATCTTTGTAGTTTCCCTTTCCTAAATTAGCCGTCTTTTGTAAGATTGGAAAATTTTTTGTTCCTTTTTTTGTATTCTCATTGCTTTCTATATTTAGTATTATATTTGACTGCATGACAAATTATATATAGTGTTAGTTTTTCATGGGGAATAATTACATACAATAGATTCATATTTTGTAATGGTGCTGGGGCATTTACATTTCATAAGTGAATATGTAGTCTATAGATACTTTCTAACACCATCCTTGCTGAGGTAAGATCTCCATACAATTTGGTGAATTAAATAGATTAATATAACCATGTGAAAATCAATTCAAACAAGATATGGAACATTTTCACCACTCCAGGAGTTATATCATTCCCCTCCCATTTAAACTTCACTCCCCATATGCATTTGATATTTGATTATATCACCATAGGAATATTTTTCTTGTACTTGAGCTTCAAATAAAAGGAAGCATACAATATATGCACCTTTGTGTCTGGCTTTTTTCAAACAACATATCTTTTATATCATTTGTGTTGTTGAGCAATAATACCTTGTTTTTCTATTGTTGAGTAGTATTCCATTATATAAATAGATCATAATTTATATATTCACCTATTGATAGACATTTGAATTGTTACTGATCAAGTGTTGTGTAGACATGTATTTTCATTTTCCTTGAATACTCAGGAATGGAAAGGTTAGGTCATAGGATAGGTTTGTATTTTGTTTTATAGGAAAATGATGAACCTGTTTTTCCTAAGTGTCTGTATCATTTGACACTCCTACTGGCAAAGTATAAAAGTTCTAATTGCTCTACATCCTTGCCAACATTACCAAATTTTTTTATTCTAAGGATGTGAAATGGTATTTCATTGTGTTTTTAATTTGTATTTTCCTGACGACAAATTAAGCTAGACACTTTTTAAAAATATGCTTATTATACTTTTCAGTTAGAAACTACATTTGGTTCTTTTATATAATTTCATTTTTCTGAGATTTGCCCATCTGTTTACTCATTTAGATCATCTTTTTCATAAGTTGTGAACATTTAATAATCATTTCTTCAAAAACCTTGGCTACTAATTTTAACATCTAGGTCATCTTGAGCTCTTTTTCTACTATGCTTTTTCTTTTTACTAAAAGTTATGCTATTGTTTTTTTTCATGTCCAGTATTTTTTAAATTTCACATTGACTATAGTGGATTATGCACTGTAGAGACTCCGAATTTCATAATATTTCCCCAAGAAATATTGACTTTTGTGTAACCAGGCAGTTAAGTTACTGACTGATGACCCTGAACTTGGAGATACTTGATTTTCATGCTTTGTTAGGGAAAGTTTTGCTCACAATCGTAGGGATTACTTTTGCCATTAGCCTTAGGTTATCTAATTTATACCTATAAGAAGTCATTTTTTTTAAATCAACAATTGTGATCTTGTATTTCAATGGAAAGTTTGAGGTATTTGCCAAACTCCTTGAGCTTGACTAGACTCAAACTGCCAACTTCATTTTTTCCTGAGATAGTTAGTAGCTGATGCAGTTCTTTTTACCTTATTGCTGTTACTTTTTCCTGAGCACCTTTGTATCTTTCCTAGACATGTGTCATATAGGGATTACTTAAGGGTTTGAAGGTAGTTTGTATTAAGACATTGGGGCTTG
Organism: Scalopus aquaticus; assembly: GCA_004024925.1. Lineage (NCBI taxonomy): Eukaryota > Metazoa > Chordata > Mammalia > Eulipotyphla > Talpidae > Scalopus > Scalopus aquaticus. Next base: position 93,312 of record PVIJ01005700.1, read on the forward strand.
TCTCTCTATGGTCCTCTTCTCTGAATTTTCTGAATTTACTCCCTAAATTTCCAGCTACTCTGGAAGCTCCTAATCCTATCCTCTGACACTGAAACTAGTAGGGCTGTGACTTTCTGCCTATGTTCTAATTAATTCCTCCATATCATAAGAGGGAAAATGTGTAGTATGGGCCTCATTGAGTATAGTTTCATATTTGCAATGGTTAAATTCCTCGTAGTTCCTGTTTGCTTTTGATCACTGCTCAAATAGTTGGTATTTTCTTGGAGAATATGTATGTATTTTCTTGGAGAGTACAAGAGGTTTAGTCTACTAAATACTAGTTACTCTATTATTACTGTACCCTTTTTATAAGGACAAATTTCCATGTATACCCTCTTCTTTAACCCCCCTTTATCGTGTAAAAAGAATGGGCCTAGTAGGGGGACCAAGTTTATTTAAAGAAAGGAATAGCAAAATTCTCATTTCAGCATTAATTTACAAACAAAATTGTGTTTTCTGGGGGTAGAAAATAAAATCCCAGCAGTATAAGAATGCTGAGATGTTTCTACTAAGAATATACTTTTTGTAATAGTCACAATTAGTAAACATCTTGTGTTGACCTGAAGTAGAGAAGTCAATATTTTGATGAATTTTCATTGGATATCAAGTATATGACCTGGATTCTACAAAATTATTTTGTTAAAGCCATAATCTCCAAAGTAACTACATGGAGGCAGTTCCATTAAGGAGGTGTTTAAAATTGAGTGAGTACATAAAGGTGAGGCCTTAATCCACTATGTTCAGTGTTTTTTTCTTTGTATGTGTGTGTAGAAGAATTGGTGAGACAGGAATTGAACTCAGGCCTAGTGGTGATAGCACTGAGACTTAACCCTTAGGCCACCAGGGAGGCCCCAGCATAGGTTTTCCTATAAGAAGAAAAAGAAACAGGATAGGTTTTCCCATATGAAGAAAAAGAAACATCAGAGCTTTCTCTCTATCTGCATGCACGTGAACAACAGGCCATGTAAGAGCATAGCAAGAAGCAAACCGGGAGGAGAGCTTGCTCAAGAAAACAAATTTGCCAGCACCTTGATCAAGGACTCTTTTCTCCGTGAGAAAGAATTTTCTGTTAAGTCACCCAGTTTGTGGCATTTTGTTATAACATCCCACTGAGCCTAATGCATCAAGATTTAAATCTTGACGATACATTATTAAACTTATGGTGTTAATTGCAACATTTAAAAATTAATAGTTATTTAGAAATCTTTGATCTGATAATACTGTGCTTTTTCTTATTTTCTCTCTTTCTCCCCCTTTTAAAATTTTTTTAAAAATCACTCATTCGCAAATAAAGAAACAGCTTTAGAATCATTTAAAGGACCTGATTCTTTAGATTTCATGAACGATTTCGAAGTTCCCTAAAAACATGAAACCTGACAGTGAAATGCAGTATCTCAATCATCATATTTCAAAATGTGACACCAAGCTTACTTTGGTTTCTTATAATGTCAGTGTTCAACTCAAGATTAGCTTCAGATGTAGGCATCACTGAAATCTAAACATTAGGCAACAGAGTAAAAAATCTTTCATATCATTCCTGTGCTTACTTTTGACAAAAGGGGATGTTTTTAGTTTTTCAGTTTAAATTCCTATAACTAGATTGCTAATGTTGCTAAGCAAAATAAATCTTACCATAAGAATATATCACCCAGAATCAAAATTGATTTGATAATAATTTTACAGCAGTAGTGTATGATGTTTTACTTAGTATTATACTACTTACTACAGCTTAATGCTTATTTGTTACTTTTTGTCCAGTTTTAGAATTTAAGAAATAGCTTAACATCTAAGAAATAAATGGCATTTAAATGTATTAGGCAACTGCAAATTCAGAGAATGTCCACCTTCTTTCATCCTTAAAATCTGAATACTTTACAGTCAGTTGATTAGGCTAACCACAATGTCTATCATATCACAAATGTAATTTTGTAACTAAAGAGATTATAGATTCATTCTTCTGTACCTGCTACTATAGAAGAAATACCTCATTATTATACCTTTATGGACCTGTTGGAAATGAATGTTTATTAAAACCCTGAGTTTACAGGCTTATTAAAACCTTGAGCATAAAAGGGGAGATACATTTGCTGACTAACAAATCCTTGGACCACATTATTACCTGGTGATATTACATAACCCATGCATTTAGAAACAGGGCTTTCTCTTAACAAATATTAAGTGTTTATTTCTGACACTTGAATTAAAAAAAAAAGAGCTACTGTGTGAAAATGAGGAACGAGAACTAAAGAATATGAAATGGAATGGCATTAAGCACAGATTGGATAGCAAAAGCATCTTGAATTCTTTAGAAAGGGGCACTTAAAATCTCAATAGGAAACATAAGGTCAGTGAAAACATGAAAATGCCAAGCTAAATCTTAAAAAAAATTAATTTGCAATATTCAACAATATTTAGACATTTATAAATTGTTTAATTTTTTAACTAAACATTTCGCACCTGAATGGCACAAAGAGCTGTTAGATTTCATACATAATTTGCTTTTTTCTGGGTGGCACAACCCATATTCTCTGATGATATAGAATCATTTACTCATTTAAATTCAGTAACATTCGCGTTCTTTACCAGTTACCAGAAAGCATTTCATGTATATAACTGAAAACTTATCTTGGCTTTAGGGTGGAAGAACACATTTTATAGTCTCATTTATGGAGTTATTCTTTGTCAATTCTTGTAAAGTTGGATAAAAACCCAACAGGGAAGAAAAGAAACAGAGAAACAGTTTTAGGATTTAGAAATGAAATTATTACAGAAGAATAGAATAAGAAAAGGATGCTTCAGGAATGGTTAAATCAGAGTCAGATATTAAGGGTTCTTAATTTTATATAATGCCATGATGTCGTCAAAGAGATCAACCAAAAATAAGACTGCTACTACTTCCCTGGTAGCTATAATCTGGAAATATAAAGGAAACATAAAAGAGATAAGATTTTTGTTGCTGTTGTTAAGAAAGGTCAAAGAATAAATGTTCCCATACCTAGAATATTTATCTAGATATAAACAGTAGAACTGTTTTATTTTTTCCATCCCACTCTCCAATGCCGAAATGTTGACTTTTCCAAACTGTTTAGGAAAAAACTGCAGTGAAACAGACAATTTAATAAGGAATTGCTGTGATATCCTTGGGGGAAATGATGTAAAGGAGTCAGAAAGTCTGGGTTCTGGATTCAATTTTGAAACTAATTTGTGGGATAATTCTCAGCAACTTGCTATAAGCCTCCCTAGAAAAATACAGTTTACCTTCAAAATAATGCTACAGAACAAGATCTCTCTGAGATCTTCAGTCAATTTTGATTTTTAATAATTGCTAGAACTCAGGTGATCTGAGAACATAGAGCACAGGTAGTAAACTGTTTCTAGGTGAAAAGAATTACATTTAATTTCCCCCAACTGAAGAGTCCACAATTTAGAAGGTGGCTTCTTGTTTGAGGACTAAAGACTCATATTAGACTCTGAGTTAGAGTTTTGTTAAGGGTCATAAGAAAGGGTCAGATGAGACTGAGAAACTCTGAATACAATTTAAATATATAATGCTAGATTTGATACCAAAATTGAAACCAGCTAATTAGGAACACAGAAGATTTAGATTTGCAAAAAGCAGGAAATTCAAGTTTATCAGAACTATATGTAACACTATGTTAAATTTTAAGAAAAATTGGGGCCTCCCTGGTGGCGCAGCGGTTAAGTGCTGCGCTGTGGAGCTGTCGGCAGCGGCGACGCGAGTTCGATGCCCGGCCAGGGAGAATCCCACATGGCGCGGCAGACCTCTCCTGCCTTGCCCGCTGCTCCCCTCAGCAGTGTATTTCTGATCTGCCTGTTCTGCTCCCCATTCTGTCTCTGGTGAACCCTCTCGCCGCCCCACGTCTCTGGCCTGTACCCCAGCTTGTATGTGTAAATAAAAAAATAAATCTTTAAAAAAAAATAAAAAATAAAATACACCATTCTTTAAAAAAAAAAATTTAAGAAAAATTGTCTGTTCTGAAAAAACTAAATGGATGAAATCCTAAGAATTGATTAATATAAGATACAAAAGATTAGATTATTTAAATTTTGTACTGTGAGTTAAAATGTGATGACACACTCCAATAGCAAAATTGATGAAAAAATAAACTTGTGCAAATGTGCAACTATTATTTCAGATAATGCAGGTAGCTTACGATGCTAAGTGTAGACAACTGGAATGAAAACAGAAACATTTACATTCTGAACTCTTTTGACTATTTTGACCACTGATTCATAATTTCATGCAGTTAGCAGATTTTGTCAGGGCTTTTGGTGGAATGATGAAAGGCCTTAAAACAGCCCTTGAGTATTGCAGATTAGGAAACCAGCAGCATACTTAGCAATCTTCAGAGTAAAGTTGATATTATACTTATTGGGGTGGGAAACTGGGATTATAGTAGTGATTTCAAGAAATACAGGATGACATGGGAAAAGGGAGGATAAACAATTCTGTAAACATAAAAAATAAATATAAAGACCCATGTTAGTGTCATGATTAACTTACATTTTGAATTTTATGTTATCTTTCGGGAGAGGAGGTATGATATTTGGGAGGGAGGCTACTGCTCTGAAATTGCTTCCAAGCTTTCTCCTTCTCCGAGCTCTCACTTCACTCAACCCGTTTAAAAGATTGACACAAGTTGGTCTGAGGTAATTTGGTCACACAAAATAATTAGGGTTTGTTTGTTTTGTAGAATGTGGAATAACTTCCAAAAAATATTAGGTGAGGGCTATAGGTCTTCTCCCCCATGATTTCCCTGTGAACTGATATATTACAATATAAGAAAGACCAAATTGGCCCAGATATGAACATTTCATGGCAGTTTTTACTGGAACAGTCACTCGATCTACTCTTTAAACTGCACAATTTTAGGCACTCTTACAGAGTCTTATATTCAAGCTTCAATACAGATGAAAATGACTGTATGTTAATGTCAAATATAGTTAACCATGGGAGTCAAGCAACAAAATCCTCCACTAGGCAACCAAATAATTTGTTCATAACCTTAAACCAAGGCTTTTCTAAAAGGGTAGAATATTAAGTTGCCTAGATATCTGGCTATCCATTCAAAGGTGGGAAAAACCTGTACAATATTTCTAGCCAATGTGTACATCTTTAAACAACATTCATTTCATGACTAAAATATCACTTTTATCATCTAACAAAGCCTCCAGTGTTGATTGGAGAGGAAGATTTTTGAAAGACTGATGTAGCAGCCTTGGAATTGCAGACATTGGTTAGAGCTATTCAAAGCTAACCATCCATGAAGTGTATGTTCCTGATTAGGACACTTCAAATGATGATTACCTATTATTCCTCTGGTAAAATTAAACAGAAACTCAAAGATCTCACTGTCTACCCTGGAGTATTCTAGAAAAAATTACTTATATTAGAGAGCTATTTCTTTAAGACATCAAAGTGACAATAATGTGGATTTTGTTTTTAATTTGGAGAAAATAAATACCATCCTAAAATTCCATCACCCAGGTAATATGACACATTAAGTAAATAAATACTTGAATAGGTTAGGAAAATCCATGCTGGCAAGAAAGATACAAACTGAAAGGTGAAAATAAAATTTCTCATTTTTGTACTGTCTCCCTCCAAATGTTTTCATTCATGACCAACAGCTTTTTGTTTAAATAAAAATAGGCACCAGAAAGAAGAGAGTTTTATTCCTTTCTTTCTCTGTCACAAAATTATTTTTTCCTATTAATTTATAGGATTTCTTTTTAAGTAAAGAAAATGAATCATTTCTTACACGCTGCAATTCCTTGTTATTTTTTTGCACTATCTGAAATTGTTTAGAGCTGTACTTTTAGTTTTCACCATACAGAAATTTTTCCACATTGACTTGAAATACAATGTCCTAGTTAGCAATGTTCACTAGAGATATGGACATAGTGTTATTTATTGAATCTCCACAAAATTCAGTGCCAAAAGGGTAAAATATCTTGCAAAGTTTATTTCCACTTCAAGCAGAATAGACAGGCTAAGGATGTATATGTTATTTAGGCAATGACTGTGTTGGATGAAGAGAAAAAGAACTGTGGCTATTTAAAGCATTGTTACTGCAGTTGAACTCTTTGTCTGAAAGGCTTAGGACTTATTACTATGATTCAAACACTGCAATTTTGTGAACAGATTGGGAAAAGGGTAATAGGTTAAACAATTCTTGAAACTTTCTGATGTATTATTTCAAGATTTAAGTCTGACAATATAACATAATTGGACCATTAACTTTACTCTAGGTTTTTGATTGAGCCTTTAAAAAAAAAAAAAGAAAGAAAACTCTTTGCTTTTTTTCATGGGCTAAAGGGAAAAAAATGAACCAAAATTGCAGCACCTAGCTCATAGCTGAAAAGAAGGCAGAACAGCTTCTTCCATCTGCACCAAATAGGTCATGAGGGGGAGCAGCGGTTTTCAGGCCTGAAATGACTGAGTCAGGTAGAGGCTGTTGTGTTGAAAGTGGCACCCCAAGGCCCCTGAGGTAGAAGTGGAGATCAGAAAGTGAACCCAGGTCCCTGAATTGAAGGCATTAGACCTTTGCAAGGACCACCCCCCATACCAGAATATAAGAACATAGTGTCTTGAAATAAATATTTTCTTGAAAGTTTTCTCATAGTATTTCTGAAATGTTGCTTTATTCCTTCTTAAATGTTTGCTTCTTGTTCTAGAGTCTTGAACTAACCTAAGACAGAAAATGACTTCAAATCAGTTAGTAATTAATTCTAAATAATAACTTTTCAAATATGAATATGCGTTTCAACTTTCTTCCCTCTTGCTAAACTCATTCTGTATATTTGTGAGTAAATTAAAGGAATTTTGCTTGGTATTTGTGACTCTGAAAATTAATTTTACATATAAGCACTTTCTCTAGGTCTAGACCAATTGTTTCTGTACATTTAAAATGTTTACTGACATGAATGGAATAAAATAAATTTGTATTAGAAATAGCACAGTGATGCAAAAAAAAATAAAACTTCCTTAAGAATTAGCATAAATGCCGCAATGAACATACGGGTGCATGTATCCTTTCGGATTAGTGTTTTTGTATCCTTTGGGTAAATTCCCAAAGGTGGGATTGCTGGGTCGTATGGAAGCTCCATGTTTAGCAGTCTGAGGAATCGCCATACAGCTTTCCATAGTGGTTGGACCAGTTCACATTCCCACCAGCAGTGTAGAAGAGTTCCTTTTTCTCCACATCCTTTCCAGCATTTGTTGTTGCCTGTATTTTTAATGTGTGCCATCCTCACAGGTGTGAGGTGGTATCTCAT